>JARVGS010000761.1:512639-524714 GCA_031762315.1 Hypsolebias antenori | reverse complement strand
ACATGTCATGGTGCCCTTGAGCAAAACACCTATTCTTCACCTTTTCCATTGCAGACTCATGTGAAGGCTGCTGTTAATTGCACCATATTATATTACATCATTATTGTTTAGCATATATTTTAGATCCTTGTATATTGTTTGTTTAATACTTATATGATAGCTATTTTTGGGTGTAACTGGTACCTTGTGTACACAGTTTCGTTCACCGTCATGCACCACATGTGATGTAAATGACAACAGTCATCTTGAACCTATTCCCTCACTTCTCCCACCTAAATAGCTTACCACTGCTCCACTTGGGTGTATGTCACGTATGGGTTAAATGCAAGGCACAGTTTTATTTTTATTGTATATGAACATAAAATGATGACAATGCATAGATGTTTATTCTTTCTTCTTTTAATGTTGTTGTTTGTTCCGTTTGCTAAAAAAAAAAAAAAAAAAAAAAAAAAAAAAAAAAAGTTTTGTTACCAGGCTCACATCACACTGTATCAAGGATTCCAAATGTATCACTTTTGCAGCACATTTTTCAATTCATTTGTAATAATATAAATAAGACGATGTCTAAAGTCTAAACAAATAAAGAAACCAAAGCTGGCCTTCAAAATACCTTTACATAAAACGAAGTACCACAGATTCAGGACCACGGACAGAGATAAAAGCCTGCTGAATCAATTTCAGCACCACAGACAGCTCCACGACTCTAACGCACCTGCTTTACGACGATGGTCGAGAAAAATGAATCTAAAAAGCCCTCCAAGGTGACCAGTAGATTCAATCTAAAACATACTAAATATACATGTGATACAAACAAAGCTACACTCCAAGTCAAGATCCAGCAGTTTTTAGCGGAACATGCAGGATGGGATTAGGTTGACAGCCAACATGACACTTATATTAAATAAACAAATAAATAAATAAATAAATAAATAAATAAATAATAAATTTAGAGGCAGCTGGGGATTATAGGAAATATTTGTGAAAATGTCAAACAGCGCCACACAGAAGAGACGTAACCAACACGTCATTTATTGACAGATAATCCAGCCAATTGAGGCGATGACGCACCGGGTAACATCACTTTGACAACTTTCCCTCTAAAGGACACGAAGGTGACTGAGATTGATCAACTTCACCACCACGAGCAGCGATATTTAAAAAGGAAGAAGAAAACGATGTCTTACTTCCTCATCCTCGCAGTGCGCGCGCTGGGAGCGATGCTGAAGCCGGGCTCTGTGGCTCTCCGCAGCCCTCTCCGCGTCGCCACCTCTCCCCAGGAGATGGTTCGCCTCCGGGGGGTTGGGGAAGGACTCGTTGGTGTTAATCTTCCCCGCGAATCTCTGATACAGTGAAGACATGTCGACAAGTCGACAAGCAGTCGGGGATAGGACTCGACTCCTCTGTCAGTCGCGCGCGCACATAAAGTTGCAGCCTGAGATCGACGTGTTTGAGGATCCACGTCCAGTCACGACACGTTCCACACTTTTCTCTTCAAGTTCAGATGCAAAATAACAAGCAAACTGGAGCTGTGAGGATCTGGATCCAAATGACAAAAGAGCTGGCTGCTGTCCCGCGTGGCTTTTTTTTTTTTTTTTCCCACACTCCGCCACAGTGAAGGGAAAAGTGTCTGCTGATAAACGTCCCGGGCTTTTAGTGTCTGATGTTCCAAACAGCTGCCAACCTTCACAAATCAGATTTTAGAAAAGAAACTTGCCTCAACTTGGCTCGTGTTTGGAGCTCATCCATGACCTTTAGTTTATTGTCTTTATTCGCCTCCTTATGGGTCAACGGAAGGAGCAGTGCGGAGGGTGACAGTGCCCCCTGGTGGAAAGAAGCGTGCATAACACCTGACTGAGCAGTGGCGGTGGAGGGATGGGAGTCAGGTTTAAACAGAGCAGAAAATAAGACGATTAATCTGACTGGCATCATTGAGCAAGGTCTGCAGAGGATTTTAATCCAAAACGTTATACTTTTTTCCTCCTTCCCTATCATCTCTCGTGTGAAAACTTGATTCAAAATGTTTGTCACCACCAAGTGATCTTACAAAACACAATAAATTAATAAATTAACACGCAAACTCATCCACCTGTACGGATAAAAAGCTACAATTTGGTGTTGATGTGTCTGAGATGAAATGTTCATATTTGGTATGGCCTGTTGGAGTCAACCCTATTTGTCTGTTAGCAAAATATCGCTGGAACTCTAAAACTGCTTTTTATGAAATGTTCAGAGATTAATATCTGAATGTACATCAATAACTGATTAACTTTTGTAGTCAATCAATGTAAGATGGCCCTCACAGCTATTCAGCGTTAGTCAAGCCCAAAATAGCTGTCTCTCAGTTATCGCGAGGATTGTGTTCCACACACCCATGCGATAGGTGAAAAACCATGAACTAGGAATGCTATATTTATTTTATTATTTACATGTTTTTTAAGGCTTTATAAACTCCTTCCCACACTCTTGCAATGGTTTAAACCCATATCTATAATTTTAGCAACATATGTTTATGTACTGTACAGTACTGCAAACAACTTATGGTTACTCACTAGTGAACATATTACAACTTGAATGATGAGTTCAGCTTCAAGATTATTTGTGATTTTCCTGCCAGTTCTGTGATCGTAATAGATAAATCGTTAATTTGCGTTGCAAAACTGTTCTACCACATCAGTTTCTCTGCAAGTGTTTGCTCCCTTCGTTGCTGTTCTTTGAATTTCAGGAAAAAAAAAAAAAAAAAAAAAAAAAAAAAAAAAAACAGCAGCCGGCAACACTGTTGGCTTCTGGGCCATGTAGTTCTTTTGACTTCCATTACAGTGTAGGCTTATTGAAAGAAAACTACAAAATGAAAGCACCTGTCCAAAGTGAGTCTGCTCCCGTTAACTTTTTTAAATCCCGTCCTGTCCCACTCATGCGAGTACATAATATTAAAGTTGACAATCGTGTGTCGTGTACAATCTTACATTGATAACCTGTGAAAGAGCGAGTTTGTGAAAGTTGAACTGTGACGTATCGAGGGACGACTATACCTCAGTCAGTTCTTACAAAACAATTATTGTAGCTGTGAATCATCCCTGATGCAATAAATACTCTGAGCCCTAACATAGTCACGTATCAATAGTTTCAAGGTTTGATCAAAGCAGCTTTAACACTGTTATTTCACAACACACAATGATCTCTGTTGCATTAAAGCTGACGTGTGTGGGTTAAGTAAAGGCCTCTATTTCTATCAATGCAATATATAATGGCATACATTTTTTTTCCTACTCAGTGCGTTTAAAGGCCACTGAACAAGTTATCTGGAGTACACTTTGCAAGAAAAAAAAATCATGACTTTAAAACATAAATCCAATTAAATTAACATTTATACCCTGCCATTTATGAAAACATTGTAAGACATCATGATCTAAATCAATATATTACAAAATGCAAATCAGTAAATAATGTTATTTTTAATTATACCAAAAAAAAAGCATATTGAAAAGAATATTAAAAAAAAAAAAAAACTTTTAATAAAGTGAAAATGTACCTTGCACCTAATAATATTAAGTTTAGTCACTGGTCATTGTTTCAGTTATGCTCTTATTTTATTTTATTGCAGACAGAAGTAGTTAAAATAATTACTTTAAGTTATTCAAGTCATGTTGGACCCCATCGTTAAAAAAAGCAACGTTTTCCAATAATCAGTAGGACAAATACAACAAATCAACATGTCTGAGAGACCTTAATCACTGTTTGCCTTGCTTTGTCCTTCAACAGCTCAACTAATTAAAAGCTTCGGAGGGAATTATCTAGAGATTATAATGTGTAAAAATAATCTCGAACGTTGTAAACCGTGAAACTGTGTGTATCTAATATTTGCATGCAAAAACAGGAAAGAACAATCCATCAATAAATTGTTTCCCTGAGCAGATGGCTGGCATGACATCCAGCTTTATCTACAGTCTCTGCTCAGGGAAAGTCATTTCATACATATGAGACTTACAGTCTGTCATATACAGGTAATTTGATTTTACAATGCATCACAGGAAGTAGAAGATCACAGAGGGAAGGAACAAAACATTCATTCATCACATGCTATGAAGAGCAGCCAGAACTTCTTCTCACTATGTAAATACATTACTCCTTTTATACTCAAAGTTTACTCTTTCTTTCATATTTATGTTTTTTTAACATAATTTTTTTTTTCTAAATATTGATTCACTATAAGTTGATCACATCTATCTTAAAAACAAATGTCAATATGTTATTTAATGGTGATATTTTAATAACTATATCTATAAAAACTAAATAATAAAAAGTAGGGAAACCTGAAAACAGCATCAGACTGTTTCATTCTGCAGTATCTTGTTACCTAAAATGAAATTCTTCTTCTTGATAAAGGCTTCAGCGCAGCCAGCAGGAACAAAGATGCATCGGGGCAGCAGAGGGCAGACCTGCTTGCTTTAATTCTCGCTCAGCTGCTGATCAAAGAAGACCTCAGACGCTTTGAGTGGACCAAAGATGGACAAGAAGTCGGTTCTGATTCCACGTGTTCTGCAACAAAACAGCTTGATCACAGCACAGATCAGACAGCTGCTTCACTTGAGTTTTTTTTTTTTTTTTTTAATGGAGCTCAGACAAGGCAAGTCATAAACTGGGAACCTGAAAGCAACGTTCCCCTCGTGAGACATCAAACGTTGCCAGACTTCACCCGGAGTTCATTAATTAACGTCTTGTTTACTCAGTTCTTTCCAGAATAAAAGCATGTTTGCAATCAAAACTGAATATGCACTTTAAGAATTAAACTTCTGATTGTTTATTTCAGATTACTCTTTTCTGAGTAACTCGTGCAAAGTTGGCTGTGTAGCATAAAAATGTGCTCCGCTAACTATGACCTTTGACCTTTGGGTTGTCTACCAGACTTACCACGATCTGTTTTCTTTAAATAATGTCTGATGTTTTCATTCATCCTCTGTCCTTGGACTCAGCGTCAGCTTCAGTCTGACTAACGTTAACGCTTTGCTTTTAAGAAAGAAGAACACATTCATATGAAGTTTGTTTTAGTTGATTTATAACAGGTGTGAATACGACTAATTCTGAGTATTCTTTTCAGTCGTTATAGTGAAATCATATTAAATATTATAGTGTTTCAACATATTTTTCTCTGTTCTGTTTCTCAGAAAATAACTTTTCCCCGAGAGACACCTGTGCTTTTTTGAGCTGGAATCTGTTTACATCATGGGGGAGTCATGACGTCTGAGAGATCTCCAAAACACTTCTGGGAGCTGAGAGATCACACAAAATTTTTTTGTGCAACATTTTCAGTTAGTTTTTGTCCCCATCCTGATGTGTTCATCTGATGTCCATCTTTGTTTATTCCTGACCAAATAAACATGTTTGCTCATTTACATTTTTTGTTAGCGGTAAAGCAGAAGATAAGTTGTACGTTAACAAAGTAACTACCAAAGATAAGACGTTTTTCACACTGCAAGACTCATGTTGTCGGCCTAAAGTGTGAGACGGCTGAAGGTTGCTGATCGCTCGCACACCTTCTCGTCAGCTGTCGTCCTAACTTATCCCTTTCGGCTGATTTTCGTCTACCTTGGGCAGTGTCTGTCCTGGCCAGTCCTCTCCTCGTGGTGCATCCTGGTCTTATCATCCAGCAAAACCCCAGAAAGATGAATGAACTTGAGCCCTCTAACTGACCCGATAAGGAGCAACAACCTGCAGAAGCGCTGTGGTTTTAAAGTTGATTCTATTTTCATGAGAATGTTTTATTCATGTTTTACTGAGTCTCTAGGATGTGCAGTAAAAAACAAAACTGCTGGCATAGCCCCACAGAACCTCACTGAGCTACACAAGATGAGGTCAGAGAAGAAGGCCAGGCTGATTCTGGCAGATCCTGATCAACCACTTCATAGTGAGTTCAGGTTGCTTCCATCTGGATGCTGCTGTCCAGATGTAAGATGAACAGACTGAAAAACTATTTTATCCCTGTAGCGATCAGGCTTCTCAACAAAAAAAATGATTTCTGGACGTTTTTTTTAATGTCCTAATGTCTTATCTTGTATGAATTTTGTGTGTACTGACTGTGAAACTGCCCCTTGGGGATAATAAAGATTCTTGAACTTGAACCTAGTGACATGATGCAACTTTGGGTCTGCTTATGCCATTTTAGCTGATGCAGCTTGGTAAATCATTTCCGGGCTTGCAGTGATAATAAATGACTTGATCCAATCACATTAAACAACTTCTCTCAACCAAATTGCAAATTAAACTATTTATCAAATAGTTAAACTTTTCTAAATTTGTGCGGATAAAAAAGCCAAAAAAATAATTACTGAGTTGATTCTGCTTTAGATAGAAGATAATTATCACTGACCATTATTGTTTAGATTGTCCATTATCGTTTTACTATTTTTCAAACAAGCTATTTTTCAGTGTATTATTCTTTATCATTTGTGTAGCTCAATTTTGTTTATTTGTGTTGATTATTCTTATTTTTAATTATTTAGTAAAAAAAAAAAAGAATAAAGTAAATTCAGTTTCCTCCTCATTCTCATTCCTCATGTATAATGTGATAAGACATCCCTGCAACTACAAATTCAGCTTCAGCTGTTGTGTTTGAGAATTCAAGAGTGAATTTATTGGTTGGATATCCATAAAGTGAGTTAACTTGTTGTTGGTCAGTGACCTGGTTTGGTGCTCTTAATTTTAACTAGCGCAAAACAAGTAAATAAGTGCAGTAAAGTGAGAAGCATCACCCTTCATCCTCCATCGCTCATATTGCAGTTGCATTCAAGGAAACTGTGTACTCATGCGTTCACACATGCTGATACATTCCAATCAGTCCGTCGGCCAGCCCCATTTATGATGGATCGCCTCTCGTTTCACCCAAAGCTGCGCTCATCCAGCCTCACGTCTCAGGAGAGCTGTCGTCTCTAAATGTGTCATAAAAATTAAGGCGCTGGAGAATCAGCGGGTGACAGAAAAGCCGCCAAATAATGTGCCACTTCCCACACAACTTAACTTCCTGAGCTGCCAGGGAGCAATTAATGTGTGCCAAAAGAGCAGGTCAATCATCCTGACACAAGTTTAAAAAAACGCTCAATATCTGTGATGCTGGAAGAATAAATCTAGAATCTGAAATTAATTTGACTTGTTTATTTTGTTGCTGTGCATGTACTGTCCAATGAAATATTCTGCTTCCAGTCAGACAGAATCTCCAAACTCTTACAAATTAAAGGAAGCCTTGATGCCAGAGGTTCAGTTAAGACCATAATATTCATAGAAATAGAATTAAAAGATTAGCATATGTGGCAGATGACTCAGCTCCTGTCACACCAAGACCTTGCTCAGTATTTGTACAATTATTAGAGTTATGGATACTTTTTTGGTTGGATATTTTTTTTATTAAAATTTGGGGTTTATTTTGAATTGGATAAATAGAAAGTTTATCCATGATTATGGTTTTTTTTGGCTCTCTTCTTCACTCATTCACTACACCTGCTTCTCTTTAACTCACTCCTCTCGCAGAAATAATCTCCGTAACTTCACGCAGACTTTGTCACGGTCTTCAATGGAAGTCTAGATTCCAAAACAACAAACACTCACCATTAAAAATATGTGGGAAAAAATGACAGAAATATGTAAATTGTGTGTTTTCAAAGATCAACTGAGGTCATATAAGGTTGAGTCTTAAAGTTATTCACTTGTACTGTGACAGCTTACTACTAAATATGCAGCTCATACACATTTTTTTTACAGTACAAAACTGTTATTAAGCTGCAAAAGTGAAAGAAATGTGTGGTATGTAAAAAATAAGGCTAAGAATAATGGGGTGGGTGGTGGTACCACGACCCCTACTCCCCGGCATTTGGACTTATTTTATTTGATCCACCACCATGGATTGGGTGGAGTGGAACTGAGGGCAGTGGAGCAGCCGGTGGTGTAGCACCTTATTATAATACTATAGTTATTTTAGTTATCAACAGTCATCGGCCACATGCGTCCGCGGATCCAGTGGCTGGGTCTAGTTAAGCCACAGGTGGGTCCCTGGCAGTCATCCGTCTGGACTTTTCTGTCCCTATTTTAAACGGCCGGGCATGGGTGCGCACGTCTGCTGACACAGCAGCTGGTGAGCTTCAGGTGCATCTGGCAGTGATCCATCTGGACGTTCTTGTACATCTTTTAACTGGCCGGTCAGCGCAGCTGGTGGTGATCCAAATTGGATCTGCTGACGCAACCAAAAGCCTGACACCAACCCACCTGCTCATCCAGCGCATTATTTTGGCTGATGCTGGGCATGGCTGCATTAGAAATGGCAGCTCTACCGCCCCCCTGTTTTTAGTTTTGTATTTTATTTTTATTTAATACACCATGTGGATTGGGTGAAATAGGACTGGGAATGGGGTTGCGACTAGTCGGCTTGAAATATAAAAACTTGCACGATGTTCTAGAATCGCCAAGTCAACTGGCTGCTTGTCAATCCAACCCCTACTTTCAATCCCACCTACTGTCAATTAGTTTTCTCAGATTTAGTTTCACTAATTTGTTCAGGGGTGAACTTCCTTTCAATGAATGAGCTGTCCTTGTGAAGGTTGGCTTGTTGTATGTAGACGTCAGTCCTCTATTGTTCAGCCGAACAATAAGCATTTATCAATGGTCAACAGTCTTGCAACCAGGAGCTCCATAGGGAGGACTTAAAAGCAGGCTTAGATTAAAATGAAGTGCATATCTGCCCAGGGGATAATCCTAGAGTGCTACCGTATAAAGGCCGAAGCAATAATCGCATTAAACTCTTTGAACTTTGAAAAACTAAGTTTATCATAACTGTGCCACCGAACACTTCCTTCATACTCTTGTTGGGAACTGTTTTGAAACTTGTGAAATCAGACCTAAAGAGATGTGCTGAAGATTGATACAAGGTATAGCAGGACAAAACCGCAATACAATAAAAGGAAAAGGGTGCACCCTTTGGCATTTGGAATTACGCAACATGTGCATGAGTGGAAATTCCACTACATCCATCAAACAACAGATGCATCGATGTACAGTGGTGTCTCATTATCATTTATGAGCTACTGAAGTGATGAAACAAGAACTATTCTTCCTACTCATCAGACATCACTTTAAACATTATAGAAATAATACTGTTGCCATCCATCCATACATCCATTCTTTATCTTTACCCACTTCTTCCATCTTGGGTCACTGGTGCCCATGTTCAGCTATCACTGTGCGAGAGGCGGGGGACACCCTGGACAGAAACAAACAACCATTCACTCTCTCACTCACACCTTGAGACAAGTTGGAGTTCCTAATCTGTCTAACATGCATGTCTTTGGTCTGTGGGAGGAATCCAGAGCACATGTAGAAAACCCACGCATGCATGGTGAGAACATGCAAACTCCACACAGAAAGGTCCCAGCCAGGATTTTAACTGGTGATCTTCTGGAGAGGCAGCAGCTCTACCAACTGATCCACCGTGCTGACTGTTGTCATCTAAAAATGTCTGAATAATTTTGGTTTGAGGAGAATAGGAAATTTACTTAGTGAACCTCTTTCCCCCTTGCAAAGGTCAAGCAAGCTGAACATATTACAGGAAACAAATGAAAATGTCTGCTGTGGCTAGAGCCCCAAAATAATAAACCCTAATTATATAAAGTCATTATCGTAATGGTACATCAAATGACCATTTCCTGAAAGCATCATTAAAAAAAGGCCTGGTTGTTCATGGGGTATTTCCTAATGGACAGACAAACTGGACTGCAAATTGTTGTTAAAAAATCAAGTAAAGATCGTGTGCAGTTTGTGCTCAGGGTGTGTGCTTGGGGGTAGTCTCAGCTACAACAACAGTTCAATATCTAGTTGCCTGACATGAAGATATTTGTGTTTTATGAAGGTGGCAGCCATCTTGAATCAGACATGGTAAACAAAACTAAACTATTCCCCACTGTTTATTTGTTTCAGAGGGTAATATCCAACCCCAAAACGCTTCAAGTTTCCAAATATACAACTCTTTTAAACAGAAAATACTGGTATGATGTGGCTCCACTGATCCTGTTCACACACACGGCTGTGAAATAATCTGTCCAGCTGGCATGAAGTTGAGGAGCGGGAACTCTTTCCAACTATATAAAAGGGGAGTTTGACCTTGATATATTAGATGAGTTGGGATGGGATTCACAGCAGGAGCAAAGGTGAGAGTGAGGCAGAACTTATAAATTCATGCCGCAGTGTCACTTTTCTCTGTTGCAGTCCATTTCTCGCTGAGAAGACTCACCATACAGCCTCGGTTTCACAAAGGGACGATCAATCTGGCGAATACTCGGGATCCTTGGGTTGGCTTCATGATGAGAGAACCCAATTTGTGACAGCAGTGGTTTTACACACCCCAACATCTGTCCCCAAGCGGTGCTGAGATGTCGCAGCGGCAGATAAAAAAAGTGGTCAGATTGATTTAAAAGCCTCTTCCCGGGCACTTGCATTCTCGGGAAGGGAGCAGAAGAAGTTTCGGCTTCAGATTAACAGCTTTTTAGTGTCCTTCATGTGTGTTTGTGTTTGTGTGTGTTTGCGGCTGCTGGCTGGAGGCTTGTTCGGAATGACAGGGCGAGATGGAAGGTGGTGGAGCCTGACGCTGTTGGAGTTCAAATTAAATGGCCAAATTAATAGGTGCTGTCACTTACCGCTGCAAAACCACCAGCTCACCTAAACATCAGTCCGGCTGCAACACTTGGCCTCTGATCGACAACCCCCATCTGCTCAGTGCCACAGGGACGGGATGATTCTCGCAGAGAAACATGTCTCAGAAATGACAAATAAGTGGGATGGGGGAAATTTTTGACAAATAACATTTAGCTCATTCTGCAACTTTATGATGTGTCCATATCAAGTGCAGGATTTTTTTGCAAAGAGACACGAGGCATGGCAAATTGAGTCAAAATCCTATATGAAATGGGGGGATATAAAGTCTTGGCAACATGTTGAGGGACAGCACGAAGGAGGGAGGAATATTAACGAGTCAGGAGCAGGACTGAAACAATGGCTGAAAACTTGGAGCACATATTAAGTGTTAAAACACAAGGACAATTTGCATATGTGATGCTGGGAGGGAATGGAAATCTTATATTTCTCTAGTTTTTCTCAACTTAGAATTCATTTCACAAACTGAACAAACTGAATAAATTCACATACGGTGGAGATGGTGGTCCAAGTAAAAAAAAAAAAAAAAAAAAAAAAAATGTTTGCTGAGGGCTGATTTTTCATTCTTGCAGCTCAGCAATAACCCAACAAAACCCAGCAGCAGCAGGGGCCACAGAAGCGTGTGAAGTCCTGAGTTCAAAACAAGGAGCTGCTGTGAGGTTGATAAATGTTCTGGGTGTTGGATCGGTGTCTGTTTCCAAAAGAGCAAAGCAAGCCCTTAAAGCGGTTTACATCTCTTAAAAACGGTCAGTCACTTGGCTGTTTGGGCATGAGTTGGGGGTGATGCTCAGCTACTGTCACACTAAATGCTTTATCAATACTCCAAAGGCAAACAGATGGGGTGGGATTCAGCAGCAGTAGTATCTTAGTTTAACTCTGGGAGGTAACAGAGCAGGGATGCACTTCATTTTAAGGAATGAGGGGATTTTCATTCAAGAATTGCACTGCTCAAGGTGGCTGCATGTTGGAGTAGCTCTATTACATTCATTCTGAGATTTTGCTTTTGAAAACTTAAATTCCTGTATTTTCTGGATGTAAATAGCTTTTTTCAGATGGTGTGCCACTGAAAGGATTTTTACTGAAAGCTTTTTTACTATTGGACATTTGTTATGATGCATAACCATAACAGCAAGGTAGTTTTCTACAACTGGGAGTTGCTGATTAATGTAGTAGAACAAGGTGTAGATGTTACCTTATTCCACCTTACACTTTTCAATAATTATAAAGGACTTGTTCGAGTCTCGGAGTAATAATTATTGATTCAAAAATGGGTTCTCTCCTTTTTCAGATTAAACATACATTATTTTCTTCTATGTGACCAAGATGAACATGAATGAATGTGACATGAGACTTGAATTATATTTGATCCATCAATTAATGCGATCATTT
>JARVGS010000761.1:252996-266469 GCA_031762315.1 Hypsolebias antenori | reverse complement strand
TGAGATCTGTTGGACAGGCAATAAAAGTGGTGAAAAATGACACATAGGGTTTGGAGACAAAAAAAAAAAAAAATCCAAACACATTTTTGACCTCTGTTTGAAGGTCAAAAATGTGGTAATGAAAAAAAAATCTCGTACACAAGCACACAATGACGCCGATATTACGCAGAGAGGGGGCGGGGGGATGTGGAATACTCAAAGGCGGTTCAGCAGCCAGCTCATAGAGGCACTGCAGAGTCCAGATACTATCACTCAGTTCATATACAGTAATTCTCTCTGGAGATCTGTGTTGCCGAGGACGGCTGAAAAGTCTGTGGGATTCCTCAGCAGAAGGTTTTGGAGGGGTGAGAGCTTCAAGTTTACAAAACTTCTCGGGCGTGTTGAGAGAAGATGGCCTGTCAAGGCCAGTCGGGGGAGCCGAATCTCAGATAAACATGATTGTTTTGGGAACAGGCAGAACTTTAATGACATCTACCTTCAGTCTGTGTCGATTCACTCACTTCCGAAAATGTCCAAATTAAAATGACCATACCAATGGAACGTGCCTGAGAAAATCACAGAGATTTAATCCATTCAGCCAAAAGTCTGGGTGTTCGAGACATGAACCAAGCCATCATGTGAGGCAGGCAGCCTGACCAAATTAAAGTCCATAGTTATGATTCAGAAGATTTTGTAGAAGAAAGGCTCTCAGACAAGACAAAGCAAAAAGCAAAGCAGAGACAGAAAGGAGACATCCGCCCTTGAGAAGAGCAAGTGTTGAAGTGATGTCACACCTGTCTCCACCCTCATCTGCCCCACTCTGGGCCATTGAGCAAGGCCCTTAACCCACACCATCTGCTCCCCCGGGAACCCTAGATAGCAGTTCTCTGCTCCACACAGAGGGCTGTGGTAGCTCGTGGTCTGTGGTTGTGTCAGGAAGAGCATCCAGAGTAAAAACAGTTGCCAAGTCTTTGTGCGACTAGTTCACTGTGGTGACCCCTGACGAAGGGAGAAGCTGAAAGAAGAAAAAAAAAAAAAAGAGAGAAAAAACATGTCTTCAAGTGCTGCAGCAAAACGTTTGATTTTAATGAGGGAGTGTGATAAATAAATAATTTGTAGTAAATATATTGGGCAGCCATTTCAAAATAATAAAACCAAAAGGTAATAAATGAATGAGCTCATGCTCTCAATTACCCATTACCAAACTATTTAAAGGATACCCATTTACTGTCTATGGGTTCTTAATTAAGCCATTCAACACAGAGCTAATTAACAAAGAAATGAAAATGCATGCACTTTATTAAGCCTGCGGTGGGAAACATAACATGATCTTCAATTCCTGGAAACTTCAGTAAAGGCTAAAAATATTACAAGGAAAAGGCATTTGTGAACATGTTCTAATCCGTTATTCAATTAAGCCTCAATTAGCTCCCAATCCCCATTACGAGTCCACTGAGGCAAGAATGGCCAAGGAATGACTGATTGGAAGTCTCCTGGGGGGAGGAAGGAAATGCAGAATCAGGAACGAAAGACTGAAGAGACATAAGTGGCTTGAGGCGGCTTCTTATAACAAATGTATTAATTAGTTTCTTTAAAAGATTCATAGAAATCAGAATAGTGTGAGAGCAGGCCATAAAACAAGAAAGATGGAGAACAAATGGATACAATGAATTGGTGGGGTACGTTTTTATTCAGGCTATTTTTTGCTTCTACAGAGCCGCAGTAGAAATAATACTCATGGGGTTTAAAAGCAAACAAGTACACATAAAAAACACATGTACACATAAGGTGAACATGTCAATGGGGAAAGTGCAGGCAAAGAAAAGAGCACCTTTAAAAGACTTTACTGTTAACAGGCTGCTGTCGGTCCATTTTCCCTCTATTATTAAGAGAGCTACATGAAGTAACGATCCATGAGGCTTCTTTCTAGTCCTAAGTTCTTTTCTTTACCCATCCTATCCCACAATCCATTTGTTTTGGTTCAGGACATCCATTAATAAAAAGGCTGCCCTTTCATTTTCTATTCCCCCTCCCTCTGTATTATTTATTTACCCATCCATCACCTGTTGTGTAGAGAGATGCATTTGTCAAGACTTTGGAGCGATAGTTCCACCTTCCTTTAATAAATGAAGAAAAAAACTTTGGTATGATATAAAACCTTAACTCATCCAGCCTTCTGACCTGCAAAATTCAAATTTCATTGATAATTTGTTGTTTTATTCTGGAAATTTAGCAAGTGTCAGGACTGAACTCAAGGATGAAAACACAAGGACACAATGCCAAAACAAAGACTACAACACTTAAAAAGGCTAAAGTGGCAAAAACAAGATACACAAACATTCAAGACCATGGAGGACACAACCAGTGTGACGGACTGAAGCTGGACTGAAAACCAGAAGTTCAGATAGACTGGAAGTGATGAGGCCAGTGGTGGCAGCTGAGATGAATGCATACGAGGAACAGGTGCAAAATAAGGAGCAGGGCTGGGAAGCAGGACTTTCTGAGGGGGAGGTTGGCCAATGAAACATGGAAAACACGTAAAACACCAAAATATGTACAAGAAGAAATCCAAGAAACAGAATGACAAAAATTAATGTGAAAAACCCAAGATCCTTACAGCAAATGGTTTGTGTTAGTGGTAATGACTGAGTTCATAGTCTGTAATTGTATTAGCATAAATAAACATTGTATATTATTATTATTATTATTTCCAGTCCAGAAAAGTCATACCATGCTGGTGGTAGATAGAAAGGGTACCCTATCCATCCATTATCTTTATACCCGCTTCTTCCTTTTTCGTTCACAGGGGTCACTGATGCCCATATACTGCAATCATGCACGAGGCATGAGACACTTTGGACAGGTCTTCAGTCCATCACAGGGACACATAGAGACAAACAAGACAAACAACCAATCACTCTCTCACTCACACCTAGAGTCAATTTAAAGTTACAATCAGCCTAACATACATGTTTTTGATGTGGAAAACCAGAGTGCCCAGAGGAAAGACATGCATGCATGGAGAGAACATGTAAACTCCACCCAGAAAGGCACCCAGCCAGGATTTGATCCAGTGACCTTCTCGCTGAGTGGCACCAGCTCTACCAACTGAACCAACCATCAATAAAATAACTTCTAGTAAAACAGTGAAACGTCAGACAAAATACATCAACAAATGCAAAGAAAATATATAATAGTTACATAAAGCAAAATTAAAAACAATAGAAAAGTCAAAGTCTAGTCAAGCATTATTAGGAAGCAGTTAATACTTATTAGCAATGTGAAATACCAACAATGCTTTTATGGTTAGGTAAATATGTCACAAAATGACTACAATTGACCATTTTAGTGTAGTGACTACAAGCCGTCCACCTTAAATCCTTTAAGGGGTTTTAAACATTTGATAAGGTCAATGGAAACACAAAACAAATTTGTTCTTGTTTTTTTTCTATTCGCCTTGTTTTATATGGCACCTTGATTTATTGTTCTATAGCACTACTTTTAATTGCATTTTATTGTTGTCTGTACCTATGTTGTCTCTCTTGTAAATGAGTCCTCGTGTCTCAATGAGACTGACCTGTATAAATAAAGGTTGAATGAATTTGTTTCTAGACCCCGGATAATTGACGATAATCTGCTTGTTTGATCCTCTAGAGAAACTTGTTTGGTGTGAGCCATCTCTTTGATATTATCTGTCTAAAATATACAGCATATGATTTAATGTTCATATTCAACAGTGTTTTATTGCATTTATTTAGATTTAGGATAATAAAAATTCTCAAATTCTGACAATAACCCCTAACTTCACCATGTTCCTACAGCTATGCAGTTATATATGACTTTATTAATGTTTTTTTTTTTTTTAATTCTGAGTTTTCTTGGACAAAAAGTTTGAGTGGCTTGTGAAGCCTTAATTGTAAAAGACTTGACATTTTCTTTGTCCCAAAAAGTTTAAAAGAAGAGAACAAACAAAAGGTTTTTTTCTTCAACAAATGAATTTAAATGTCTTTTGCACAATCCACTTTTCTTTGTGCCTGTGCAATGAAAGGTCAAGGTATTGTACTGCCATCTTCTTCATTTGATGGTTTTAAATATCAGCCATTTCCATCATCTGCTCCAATTTTTCTATCTTGTGCTTCTTGGCTATTTCTGTCTGTCTGGTCACAGCACAATCTTGTTGGTCAGCAGCATTTATATTTCCTAAATGTCATTTGGACATTAACTCATGAAGCCGAGCAGAATGCAGTAAGTGCAAATGATGGAGGAGGGAAGTCATTGGGAGGGATGCTGTAAAGTCATCTTCAAGGCCTCTGAGAGACTCTTTGATTTGATTACATAAACAGGCCAGAAGCAGAAAAGATGGATGCAGATGGATGTACAAAGGCTGTTCTCTGCCTCTCCTTCACATTTGCAGGAGAGGGAACCAGAAAAAAATAAAATAAAAGATACAAAAAAAAACAAGTCAATTAGGTGCCAGCCTGTTCAAATATTCGGGAGAGTTTAAGGACTTAAGTAGGGCTTTAGGAGAAATCTGAGTTGTTAAAAGGTCAGAAAGTATTATCTGCTGAGAGGCATTATCAAACATTAAAAAAAAACTTACTTATTGGTATGTCAACTAGCTATCTAATGTTTACTAAGGGTGTGCCACAAAGCTCAGTTTTAGGATTCACCCTTTTTACATTTTACATAAATAATGTAGTTCAAAACATTGCTGACGCATCCTTGCATCTCTATGCCGATGACACTGTTGTTTATTGCTGAGCCAACACAGTTGCCAAAGTTTTCCAGCTTCTGCAGTCTGCATGTGACATCATTCAGTCAGACTTATTCCATTTCAAACTGGTGCTGAATGATGATGAAACCCAAAGGATGATGTTTTCAAACAGAAAGCTGGTGCCAGCAGTTCTTCCTTCTGTCTCATCCATGCATGATGTTCCTATTGAATTTGTGGGTTCTTACAAATACTTGTGAATTTTGGTCGATGCACATCTCTCTTTCAAACCACATATTGAAAACTTGATAAAAAAAAAAAAACTGAAATTAAAGCTGGGTTTCTTTTTCACAAATAGACATTGACTATGGGGATATCATTTACATGAACGCTCCTGCCAGCTGCTTACAGATGCTGGATGCTGTCTACCATGGCACACTAAGATTCCTAACTGGTTATAACTACCATACCCATCTCTGCACTCTGTACTCCTTGGTCAGTTGGTCATCATTATCTACACATGGGCTCTCACACTGGTTCATTTCCATCTATACATCACGCCTTGGTCTGCTATCCTCTTATATCTCCTCCCACATGTCACGTTGTCAGTGCAGTTACAACATGCACTCTCAGGCCATTATTGCTTACAGCGTTCCCTCACTGCGGACTGAACTTGACAAAAAGGCCATTACCTACTCAGCTCCTGTAACCTGGAACATCTTGGAACAGGAACTGAAGCTGTCCACCTTAATTTTTTAGGTTATTTTAAACATTTTGTAAGGTCAATAAGAACATCAAAGAAAATATGTTCTTGTTTTTAATATTTCACCCTGTTTAATGGCACCTTGATTTATTGTTTTATAACACTTCTTTTTTTTTTTGTTGCATGTTTACTGTAGTTTATTGTTGTCTGTACTTTATTTATTTTTTTCTTTCTTTCGGCTACTCCCTGCGTTAGAGGTCGCCACAGCGAACCAAGTCACACAAAAACTTGTCAGTTGTTTTTTTACGACGGATGTCCTTCCTGACACAACCACAGACACTAAGCTGCCACAGCCCTTTGTGTGGAGCAGAGAGCTGCTATCTAGGACACCCGGAGGAGCACATGGTGGGGGTTAAGAGCCTTTCTCAAGGGCCCAGAGTGGGGCGAATGAGGGTGGGGGTAGCTGTGGGCGCTTCACCTACCCCACCCACATTTTGTTTTGCGGGAATGGGGAACCAGGGACCTTCCGATTACCGACTTGCCATCTCGAGAGGAGCCAGTTGAGGTGGTTCAGGCATCTGGTAAGGATAGCCCCTGGATGCCTCGCTAGGGAGGTGCTTTGGGCATATCTGCCGGAAAGGAAACCCCGGGGAAGACCCAGGACATGCTAGAGAGACTGTTGTTTCTTGTTTGGCCTGGGAACACCTTGGGGTCCCCACAGAAAAGCTAGAAGAGGTGGGTGTATGGATGGATGGACAGGGACAAAATGAGATAAAATTACTAACAGTAATATAGTTTCAGGGGCTGGTATTCATTGTAAAACATAGCATGTCTGTCAGCAAATCCTTTGATTAAATATATTTCTTCATCATTTGATTTAACCATGCAGTCAAATTGTACTGAGGTTTGACATGTTATTTGGTTCAAATCTTGATTAAAATTGTGTTTTTGTTCAATTAATACATTTAAACAAACTATTCAAATGCATTTGTTTTTGTATTTTTGAAACCCAGTTTTATTTTCTTGGTTGGGAGGCTGCCCTGTGATGGACTTGTGGCTTGTCCAGGGTGTCCCCCGCCTCTCGCCCAGTGACTGCTGAATATGGGCACCAGTGACTCATGTGACCTGAAACTGAAGAAGCAGGTAAAGATAATGGATAGATGGATGTGAGCAGGCTCCATAGAGTACTTGGCTAGACCCAGTGCTGGCAAACAGGAGGCAGATGGCTGAGGATTAAAACTTGGCTTTTAATAACAAAACTGGCCGGGATTCAAGTCATCAAAACAAGACATGGCAAAAGCACCAAGGAATTAACTGGCATATTTGATAAAACCTGAAAAACAAAATAAAATGAAGTTCATAATCTAAGAGGGGGAGATTGAAAGTAACAATCTGTATGCAGATTAGTAAAGGATGACGGGTGAATGAAGAGCTGGAATCTGGAACACGAGGTCATCCACAAACACTGAGTTTGTTCATAAAGTCTGAGTTAACTAAACCAGAGCAGGGAAACACACAGCTGTGGTTTAAGAATGACTGATTAGAATGAGGTTAATTGACTCAGCATATCTGAACCAAGTATGCATGTGAGCAGCAGCCATCATCAACAAAGCTCCAGTACTTTGAGTTATCATTGCAAGCAATGGGAAAAATCTGTACAATTCTAGTCTGTTTCTTAATACCAAGTAAGGACACTGAAATTGGGGGTGGGGTGGGTGACATGATGATATCACACTTTCAGGTACAAACATAAAATTATGGATTATTGAGGAACATTTAATATTTTGGATGTAACTGGGACCCTGTGTACATAATTTCGTTCCATCACATGTACCACATGTGATGCAAATGACAAAGACTCTTTGACTCTGACTCTCTGACTAAATAGATTTTTTTAACGCTTTTAAATGTGTGTTTCATTATAATTATTTAGTTTGTTTTACTCAGTTAATATTGACTCTAAGTAAACAGGTGATCTGACTGAGCTGTTCTGAAACAAAAGCACAGAAGCTTATTGTCTGACGTGCCTTTGCACGTTAGACAAACTGACTCACTTCCTGTTTTTAAATCTGCTCTGAAGACACATTTTTTTCTTTTTGGCTTTTAACACAGCTTGACATGTTGGTTTTACTGTTTGTGAGTTATTTGCTTTATAGTTTTTTTCTGTTTGCTGTTTTGATCTGGTCGTTCATCACTTTTATGGTATTTGTTGAGTTTATAGTTTTATGCTTGTTTGTGTTAGTGTACAGCACTTTGGCCAACGGTGTTGTTTTAAAGTGCTTTATAGATAAAGTTGTATTGTATTGTATTGTAATAAAATATATATCTGACAACCTCTAAAAGTGAACTACAGAAAAGTTGCTCCAAACCCGTCTCTTCTTTCAGAGTGATGTTGGTCTTGATGGTTCTAGGTTTAAAAAAAATTTCAAACGTTTTATTTATCCAGCTTTCATCCATGAGGATGACTCTCGGCTACTACCACACCAGTTTTAGCTCAACATCTGTAAATTGACTGAGTTTAAGATCGATAAGATGTGATGGTCATCTTGAATCAGGTCGAAGCCAAGGGTTAATTGGTTGAAGCTGTAAATCCACTGATTACCGTAATTTCTGGACTATTGATTGCACCCATATATAAGCCACACCCACTAAATAAAAAATAATAATAATTTTGTACATATATAAGTAGCATTTGTCTATAAGCCATGGGTGTCCACTTTGTACATGAGATATTTACACACAAATATTTTTGAAACTTAATTAAATGCGTACTGGTAATACACTAATAGTAGTGAATGTTGTTGTTTTTTTTCTGAACTGTGCCTGTAACACGGTTGGTTTTAAAAAATAATAATAAAAAAAATAAATTAAAAAAAATTTATTTCCCTCTTCCTGTTTCTTTGATTCAATTGTGACCTGTTTGGTAATTTCATTGATCAGATTTTTTTTAACCTTTTATTTATATACAGGTAGTTTCAGTGAGTCACGAGGATCCACCCCTCAAGAGAAACGTGTATTGGGCACTTATGTGATCACCCAGGTGTGACGAGGCGAAATGTTCTGGTGGCAGGAAGCTCGTTAGCCCATCAAAATAAAATCCATAAATTAGCCGTAGCATTGTATAAGCCATGGTGTTCAAATCGTGTGAAAAAAGTAGCAGCTTATAGTCTGGAAATTATGGTACATGTGAGTTTATTTAAAATTTAGCCACTCCCATCAGATATTTTGCTAACACAGCAGCAGTGAACGATGAATTTAAACAGAATAGTTTGAACCTCAGACCCTTGTGACGTTTCCTGTCTTGTTCTTTCTCTCCCAGGTGGTTGGCGGTCTCGATATACACAAAAAGATGGTGGTGGACGTGTGAGCACACCCCCACTCCCCTACGCTGACTCCCCCTCCTTGCCCTCGACACTCGCTTTCTCCACAATCTGAAGTTCTGCTAAAGACATCAGGCGAAACGCTCTGTGTGTAACTCAATGGAAGTATTCTCTGTCTTTCTCTGTCTGGAGCCACTTTTCTTTCAGAACCACGGGCCTCGTGAAGCCACAACTTTGAAGTGTTATTGAACTGTCCATCCTCAATAACCCGCTCGTAGCACATCAAGACTGAAGGGCGTCCGTTACTCAAGAGCACCTCCGGTTTGGATGAGAGCGCAGGAAAGGGGGGAATGGGGGTGCAGTGAAGAGGCTGGTTGGCTTGTTCATATTTCATCCCTTTTTTTTTTTTTTTGGTTAAGTGTTTATTTTTGATATTTATTTTTTTTGTTCTTGTCTTTTATAAAGAAGAAAAAAATACAAGTATATCTCCGGTTGTTTTTGTGAGAGGAAGTGTGAAGTGTTTGAACCGTCGGGTATGAAGTGCCAACCAGAACATATCCACACACACCAGTTCAGCTTTTTACCCTCCGCGGTCGCCACACTTCCACCTGCACCCCTGCTCCACCGTCACGTTGGATCCAGAACATTAGTTCACATTTTCTCTTCGTCTCGTTTCGCTCGCGCAGTTTGAACCGACCAGTAAAGCTTCCAGCTGCTCTCGGATAGCAAAGCAACTTCTTCTATTTTTTTTTTTTTTTTTTCATTTTTTGCAACAAATCTGCTAGTTTTATTTATATTTGAAAAAGTTTTTTTTGTTTGTTTGTTTGTTGGTGGAGATTCTCCTCGTTTCCTGTCGTAAAATTCTAGGTAGATAAATTAATGCCAAGAAAATGTCTTTCCAAATAAAGAAAAATTACAAAAAAAAATAAATAAATTGACGGTGGCTTCAAACGGAGACGTGGTTTATTCCATAAAAGTGTCCGTAAGACAATCTCGTACGAACCGAAGCTCTGGTCTCGCTGACGCCGCCGCGAGGGCAAAGCGATGTAAGCGACTTACCTGCAGGCAGCATTTCTGAACCAGTATGTGTATATTAGGTCATCGGTGTGTCCTCATCTTATCGATCGGGTCAGGGAGGGGGGGTCCGTCTCTGCTGGAGCCATTCTGGATGTCGGCTCCGGTTCTCTTCAGCGCAGACACCCGAGATCTTAACGCGTTAGCATGACCAGTGTGCAGCTAGCTTGGTAGCTTTAGGGCTTTTCTTTGGAGCGTGTACATTTCAAAAGTTGGCTTCCACTTCCTGTTCACTCATTAAACCCAAATTCAACCTTTAGTTCGAGGACAAATGCTTCCTGCTGTAAACTGCATCGGGATAGGTGGTGATTTTGCTGCGGACACCAACTGCTGGTTTCAACAGGTAGTTTCAGTCAGATCTGGAGTGCTCAACCCCCCACCCCCACCTCCCCACCCCAAAGCTCTGCACGGCTTGGGCCTCCCTGTGCTTGCATGACATGGAAGTATATTATTTTGTTGTGCATGTAGATCAATTTTTTGAACTAAAACTCTTGTTTACACATGAATGGTGATGTTAATATATTTAAGAACTTAACGGTATACAATATGGATGTTGCCAAACTTTGGTAAATGTACACATATTCTGAGCGGTAATCCAAATGAACTGAACTACATGTAAGTTTTTGTATTTTACCCGGGTCAGCGAGATGCTTCGATTCCAGTCAAAGTTGCATATCTGATCCTGTCTCAAACTGCCACACACTGTACTCAGCTTAAAGGGGAAATTTGATGTTTTTTTTTTCTTTTTGTATATAAGTATTTGTTAAATGCAGTTCTGGCTCTCTGTTCTTTGTATAGTTCAGACCGCGCTTTAGTTTGTAAGTACTACTTTTCTCAGAGGGGCTTGGGTTTTCTTTTACGTTTGTGTGGGAGCATCTGAAAAGATAAAAGTTTGAGAACGCGTTTTTCCCTTTTTCTGCATGCTGCATATTCTGCTGTGGGACTGTTGGAAACTTGATACTGTATGAAAATGAAATAAAATTTAAGTAAACTTTAATATGTTGGAGGTATTCAGACTGTCATTTTTCTTTTCAAACCCGACCTGAAGATGCCACTAATGAGATGACCTGTCAGATGTTGGTGGTTCTAGCAGAGAACGTCTCAGCACGAAGAAAACCTGTAGACCAAGTTCATCAAACCCTGAGGTGTTGAAATCAGAACAAAATGACCTCCATCCATGAACTTTACCTGCCTCTTCCTTTACTGGTTGCACAGGTCATTGCAAGAGACTAGGACACCTGGACATGTCTCCAGTCCATCACAGGGACACAGACAAATGAGACAAACAACCACTCACTCTCTCACCTAGAGGCAATTTAGTGTTACAGTCTAACATGCATGTTCTTGGTCTGTGGGAGGAATCTCGCATGCACGCCATGGAAACTCCACCCAGAAAGGCCCTGGGCCAGGATTTGATCCAGTGACCATTTCGCTGAGAGGCAGCAGCTCTACCAACTGCACCACAGTGTCGCCCCAAACAAAACTATTCCGACTTTTTAACAGCATAAAGGAAAAATACAAAAATATTTAAACTTTTTTCATACATCATTTTTTTTATTAAAAATGAACTTCTACAAAAATCCTTCAGAATAATGAAATTATTTTTAAATTATTTTAACCATAAAACTGAAAAATGGTGTGCATTCATCCCCCAAGTTAGTAAGTAGGGTAAGTAAAGGTGCATCTAATTATTTTTTTTTTAAAAGTTCAATTTTTTTTGTCAGTCACTTCAGAAAGTGAAACTTGTATATTAGAGTGGAATATTTCAAGCCTTTATTTCTTCTCATTATCATGATTAGTTACAAATAAATGAAAAACCAAAATTTTATCAGAGATGTCAGAAGCGTCTTACCTGCTGAAGATTAAAACTGAACTGTTGCTGAGTGGTCCAACCAATGTCCTCTTTTCAGAAGTAAATTTTCTAATCGTTTATAAATTAAGTCCCAGAGTCTGTTGGGAGTCCAGAGTTGAAGTTTCCAGTCAGTGATGGTTTGGGGCCACGTCCTCTGCTGGTGCTGGTCCACTGTGTTCTCTGAAATCCACAGTCAACGCATCTAGCAGGACATATTAAAGACTACATGCTTCCTTCTGATGACGAGCTTCATGGAGATGCTGGTTTCATTTTTCAGCAGGACTTGGCACTGGTCCACAGACAAAGGAACCAGAAGCTGGCTGTGGAATATTCTCATTTTCAGAGACATTCAGTTTTGGGTTTTCATCATCTGCAAGTTATGAAAATCAAAATGACAAGAAATAATGCCTTGAAATATTAACTTCATGTGTACTGAATCTATGAGTTTCACCTTGTCAAATGATAAACTTCCTTTGACTCAGAGCAGTTTCTCAGCCCCTGCTGATGAAGACAAATCCCACAACATGCTACTGCTGCCACCATGCTTCACTATAAAGGCGTCAGCATGCTGACAGGTGATCGTTTGCCTCAGGTGTTGATCTTGATGTTTGGGCTCTTCCATGAAGTCGTCCTCTGTGCAGCTTCTATTGGTCCCAAGAACTTTATGTAAATCCAACAATTTAGAGGCAACAAAACGGGGATGAGTAGCAGCCATTTTTAAAGTCTGATTTAATTACTGACATTCTTGATCTTTGGTTAGAAATGTGATTATCCTAAAATGTTTTACCTTTTTGTTTTAGTGCAATAAAATAATTTCAAAACATTTGTCAATAAATTGGTATTCAGGACACAGCAGATCCCACAAGTAAAAAAAAAAAAAAGAGTTGGAAGACTTTCCTCCTGTCCAGGTGTGAAGATTCAAAGGATTTTTATTTATTTGCCAACAAACGTTTTTCACTGCTGGCCAATAAAAAAGCTACTTGATGGAGACAGTCAGAGGTTTGGTTTGAAAAACCGTGACATTCCTGTTTTGCTTCGACCAAAACCCTTGGAAATAAAAACTTGCTGAGTCATTGTTTGCCCAACATTGATCAGGCACTTCCTGTGATTTATTTACAGAACTTTACCACCAGCAGATCATTAAAATGTGAATTTATTTTCTGTATCTGGGAGAATGAACAAGGTGACGATCTGAACCCATCACAGGTCCTCAAAGGAAAACCTGATCCAGCCCATCGTGGTTCAGAACCTCTCTGCAGTCCTGCTGGCCACCACTCTGATGTTCCCGTAAACCTTTGAAGGTGGACTTCCTGTAGGGGCACACGCAGTTAAAGGTCAGTTCTCACCACTTGTAGAGCCGGAGCTGACCCAAAAGAAAACTCACCTAAAATTAAGTTGCAGATTGCTGTCCGAGCCATCTTGATATTCTGGAAAGAACCTAAAATGTGGACTTTCCTGTGCAGAGACAAAATGTCACATTAGTTCTAGATGTTGCAGAACGGCTCACGTTAAATTCGTTCTCCGGGACGGTTCAACGACACCGGACCACTTACGTGTCCGCGAGCACAATCCGAGTTTTTGTCACATTTTCGATGGTGAATTTAGTTTTTCCTCCTTTCCCTGCTATTCTTCCAATGGCCCGGGACAGGTGGTCACCCTTCAGAGGTTTTACTGCATAAACAAGAGGTTCGACACTGAAACTAACCTGGGGGGGGGGGGAAATACATGCACAGGCTGAAAAACAGGAGAGATCTGCAGTTCTTACCGTCTGTCACGTCAAAACTTTCCAGGAACAGTTCATCTAATCTGATGAGAGCCAGCGCATCCTGGAAGA
>JARVGS010000761.1:217995-231047 GCA_031762315.1 Hypsolebias antenori | reverse complement strand
GGGGCTTGTTACTGCTTATTTAAACATATTTCAACAAATTTGTGTTGTGTCTGCTTTCTTCTGCTAATTTAGGCTTGTTCTTCCATTTCAGCTATATTTCAGAATGCTTTTTTAGCTACATTCAGCTGTGTTTCAACAAGTTCTGCAATAAGCATTCACACTGCATTTTGACAAGAAATTCAATTTCTCTAGTTTATTTTTGCCATTTCTCTCAAGTTTTTCCAGTCTTCCTGATTCATTCATTCACTCACTCATTCATTTATTTGCACTTGTGTATATTTGTAACACTTGTCAGGTGTTTGAGCAAAATAATTACTGCTGATTATTTGAACAAGGTTTGAAGACTGTTAACAAATATTACAAATTCAGAATCTGCAGCAGAAGTAATGACCATATCATGCAGTTACATAAAGCCAACATATTTATTTTCCGTTGAGTCATTCAAATATGTGCTTTAATATTATTTTTTGAATGCGAAGAAGACCCAAACGTTTGGAGACATCCAGTTCCATGTGTGGTGCCTCCAGCAGAGGGCAGGCTGTAAATGTGTTCTGCAGTTCAGATGACAAAACCGAGTGCGTGAGGAACAAAGATTGTGCTGAACTACTAACTCAGACATCTTAGCATCATGAAACCTGTTTGAATGACCGGAGGTCAAATGGGAGGTCAGTGCTGTAGTCAATGATATAAGGAAGGTTTCTATGACCCCAAAAAAATCCATAGATTATTTTTGTCAGAGCAGATGTGAACAGAAAGAAGCTGAAACTTGAACCTTTGGATCAAACCAGCAGCGCTGCTGAAACACTGAGCAGTGTTTGCTCCTGTGTCAGAGCAAGGTCATCCTGGGAGGAGATGCTTCCTCCCCTGAGGCCTGGGGTTCACTTTGGATTATCAAATACTAAGAAGGCCCCCTTGGTGCAGCGCTCAGTTGCAACCAATGAGCAGCTCTGTGTCCCCCCTCACCCCCTCTCAAGGGCATCATTTGACAGTGTTGTTGATCTGAAGGCTGAGGGGGGGATAAAACATCTTCATAAAACATGTGTGTAAGTACTCCCCCACCAACCCACCCCTTCAAGAGTCTGCTCTAATCTGAGCAGAGCGGACCCTTCAGTGATCTATACTCATGTGTAACCCCCTCTGACCAATAACTCTTCCCCCATGAAGGTCGAGTCATGATGGAAGAGCATCAGTTTCTCTCCGTCTGCCTTCTGTGGAGCCCAGTGGGCTGAGGGGACTAAGTGTTAATGACTTCACCTCCCACTCACTCTGAAAATGTCTACATGGCACCGAGATGGTTTGGGAGAAAAGTGCCCATCAGAAGGTGTTAGAGAGCCAGGGGTTCATAAAACTGAAGCATGTTCTCTTTGTGAGAATCAGAGCTGATGATGTCTTGGCGTTTTCTGATTTTATTTTTATTTTATTTAGGTATGACAACAAATATGTAACCAACAAGAATCAAATGGGAATGTGAAGTCCTGCACTTACCAGTAGTGAGCTACAGTTTGTAACTCTGCCAAATGACCTTGTTGTGCACTGTGACCTTAATTGTTTTTATTTTTATTTTTTTTTAATTAGAGTCACTAAACAATAATTTGCAAATACACGTTTTAAAATGCTAGAAGATGAGAGATGTAGATTTCCTTCCATAAGTAAAAAAAAAATAAAATCTATCCATGCATATTTCAGTGATTTAACCATTTTAAATAATATCTCACACATGGAAGATGAAAGACTGCTCTGATTTTGGACATGGTTGCTCTCTGATACTTCTTTTTTTATACTTAATTTCTTAAACACGAACAAGAACAGGAACAATCCCCCCCTCCATGTACCCCCGTAAACATTTCTCAAGTAAATTAGAAATCCGTATTTTGCCAAATCTAGGAGATGGAGATCTCCCATGGGCGAGAGGAGCAGCTGCACGAGGAGCGCTCGTGTCGTTGCACTGATGCGTAAAGATGCGCTCCGCGCGCGCTCTGCCTTCCACGCATAAAAACACCGAGTTTAAACATCACTTTGTTTCCTGACACATGTTCATGCATTCTTACTGGAACAACAGGAAACCATTAACTCACTTTTCCTCCTCTAACTGTTGTTGATATTGCTCGAATTCCTCTTGAGTCATCCCCTGCGCGGAGGCTTCTGATTTCTCCCCCTCGGGTTTCTCCTCCTTCAGTCCGCCTGTCAGGTTCTTCAGCTGCCCCCCCACCACGTGTTTCACCATGAAAGCCATGGCTGCGATCCGGAGAGGGTCCTCGGCTTGATCGGTTGAAGTTTGAAGGTCGGGTGCGCTCCTGTTGGACAGAGAGCGGTGGTGATGGATGGATGGATGAGTGGATGAGTGGATAGATGGGAGGAGGTTTCCGCTAAGTAACGTTTAAACCAAACGTCTCGACTTTAAAATCAAACCTGTGGATAATCTGAGATTATAATCTGACGGCAGGAAGGCAGCAGCTTCAGCACCGCCGCTTCCCGGACAGCTCCGCGTTCAGACGCATGGACGAGCAGCTCCAGCTCCTGAGCCAACGAGTCCGGTGCTGAACTCCACCAATCCCGTGACTCCATCCTCAACCACCACACCCCCCACCCAATCCCAGCCACCGCCAGACCGCACGGGCCGGGCTGCGCGCGGGATCCCGTGATTCGTCGTCTGATTACAACTCAGACAACAGGAGGAGGAGGAGGACGGCAGGAGACAAACAACACGTGACTGAACAGAGTTTCTCCTGGCTGTTTCGATGCCTCTGTTTTTCTCAGGGACAGTTTTAGGAGTCTGTCAACAAAAGAGCTTCCCGGGTGCTTATTACGCTGAGAGTTTGATTAGAAAGAACAGGAGAGGGGACTGGAATGATACTTGGATACATCGACTGAATGTAGAGGGTTTTCCAATCCTGGTCCTTGAGTGTCACCATCCTGCACATTTTAGATGTTGCTCCAACACACCTGATTTGAATCAATGGGTGGTGAACAGGTGTCTGCAGAACATAAAGAGGTGATTTAACCATTGAATCCGGTGTGTTGGAGCTTGGAAAACAGTAAAACATGCAGGATTAGCCCACAAGGACCAGGATTTGACACCCGCTTGCTATAGTTTGCCAGTCTAAATGACAGGTGGGATGAGAAACAACTCACAGTTGGTTGTGTATTTATTTGACACGCAGCACGAAACTGGTACAATTTGAAATTTGCAACTTGTCCAGGTTGTACCCTGCTTCTTGCACAGTGGCTGCCGGATATGGGCACCTGACCCCTGAACCCGGAAAGGAAGAATTGGGTAAAATGATGGATGGATGGACAAAGGGACTTGAGGAAAATAAATGTAGAGCACCTCAAGGTTCAGTGTTAGGTCATAACATATTTATTACATATTAATGATTTTTTTTTTTTGCTTTGTTTTGTTTTGTTTTTTGAATGTCCAGAGGACCAGACTTAGCTTTTTGAGATGTTTCCACCTGGATTATTGAGCATGCATCAGGGTAGCATACAAAAAAGTTTCCCAAAGTTGGGGAGACACCACAAAACGGTTTTTGGGTCATTATGAAAATAGATTGGGGTCACATGTTTCTACTATTATTGTATTATTATTGTGATTCAGACGCTGAAAACAGCTGAGAACCAGTGGTCTAGAAAACTAATTTCTTTTGTTTGCAAATGATAAATATATAACATTTTGTTGTAATTATTGAAAAAATGATTACATAGTGTCTGGTTTGGGATATCAACATAAAAAGTAGTTTACTGATTAGAACTGGAATACAACTAAATTTATGATAATCATAACCTCCATAAGTGGAATATTAGTAGAAAGGGTGTATAAAGTGAATTTTCTGAGGCTTCATAAACTTAATTTGAACATTATTTATTGTTGTTGGATGTAACTGGGACCTTGTGTACACAATTTCATTCCACCACATGCACCACATGTGGTGCGAACGACAAAGAACCTTGAATATACAAACAAAAATGTATAAAATTATCGCTATTTTAAATAAAACGGAAAACGTTTCAACACTATATACTATCAGGCCTTCCCGAGTGGTAAGACTCCAGCAGCATCTGAAGAGTATCGGCAGGCCAAGTGGGCTGCAGCCCTGGATGTTGCTTTGGCAAAAGCTTGGCTATGGGAGGAGTTCTGCGAAGTCTTGGATAGAGACTCTCATTTAGCTCCAAGGAGATTCTGGCAAACCATCAGGTGGCTGAGGTGCCTAAATAAAGGTTGAATATACATCATTGAGCTGGGCACACCCAAAATTGCTTCCACCATGGAGAGTCAGCCAGAAGATACACACCACCATGGCCTTATTGAAAAACTACTGAAAGACAATTGAAAGACTATTGAAAGACTGTTCAGTACAGCAGGACAGATTCTGTCTCCTAAAAAGACAGACTGGACTCAAAAACTTTGAAAACCAACTTTTTCTGAACTTGAACAAGAAATTCTTGCTACAATATTAAACTGTGTCAGTTCATGGATGTTAGGAGACAAGAGATGTCTCCAAATGGCTCGACACTCCGGTCCAAGTTTTGAAAATGGTGTCAGAAAGTTCAAATATTGTTCATATTGACCCATTACAAGGTTGACTAGACAGTATTTTAACTAGAGTTGATGAAAAACTGGAGTTGAAATGATCAGAGCCTGTTCCTTTGTTACGTCTAATGCTCCTTTTTTCTGTCAAACTTTTACTTAAATATGTTTACTACAGTTAAAATGACACATTGATTTTGCTTTGTGATGATAAAAACTTTCAAAAGTATAATAATTCCTCTTTCTTATTTTGTTTAATGACATTTAACTCTGCAGGTCATCCCTGAAATTCTGATGCACAAAATCACAAGTCCAAGTGTGAACTGTGTCACAGAGTAAACACAATAAAAACATGTATTATCTGCAGCATTGTTCATGAAAATGTCTCAACACTATTAATGTATTACAGAAAATATACATATGGTAGGCACACTTTATGATAAGACCAATGCATTAGGTAATACAATGAGCAAGTACTTTTAATTTGAATACTTTAAGTATTTTTAAAAGAAAGTACTTATTTACTTTTACTTAAGTAAAAACATTAATGGTGTACTTCTACTTTTACTAGAGTAAATTTTTGTCTGTTTATTTGTACTTTTGAGTACAGTGTTTGAGTACTTTCTCCACCATTGAATAAATCACACAATGGTTATGGGGGAAGAAAAAAAAAAAACAATCACACCTTTGAGTTTTAGGTCCACTTGCTGTCGCAGCCACGGGTAGATGCCATATGAAGATGAATCTTCAGGAATGGGGTTCTCCTTTAACCAACCACCACATGAGAAAGTGTAAAAGTCTTGACAGGGGTCGACAGACTGATCCATCTTACTTAAAATAGACCCAGCTGCAGAAACAGGAAGAAAAATAAATAAATTATCGAACTTGAGATGATTTAGTTAGAGCTGAAAAAGGTACGGTCTTAATCTAAACAAACAGATAGTGTGCTACTTTCCCTCACCTGCTTCGATGCATTCTGGAGTTAGACAGAACTGCTCTTGGCTGGATTTCTTAGAAACTGAGGAACAGAAACAACAAACAGATTGGAAGACTTTTTTTCATTCATTCAACTTTTATTTAAACAGAAAAGTCACATTGAGCCTCAAAGAAATTTACAAGTGAGACTTGTTTAGACAGACAATTGAAAAAGTGGTGAAAAAAATGACACAAAAGGGTTTGGAGACAAAAAAAAAATCCTAACATGCTCTTAATCTTTGCTTGAAGGTCAGCAGCAAGATAATGAAAAGAAATCTCACACACAAGCACATAATGATGCTACCATTCTGCAGTTTGGGGGGGGGGGGGGTGCAAGGGCAGTGAGCATGTCCAAAGACAACACACAGAGGCACTTAACTTTGTGATCAGTAAAAATCTGGTTTCAAATTCAACCAGGGAGTTCAATATGATACATTCTCTGCTAATATCATCTATGATTGTAAGTGGAGACTAATGGGGGAGTGGTGGTGCAGAGGTTAGAGAAGGTGGGTCTGTAATCGGAACTGTCACCAGATCAACTCCCTAGACTGATATAAAAAATGTGGGTGGAAGGTGAAACACCCACACCTGCCTCCACCCTCATTTGTCCCACTCTGAGCCCTTGAGCAAGGCCCATAACTCCCACCATCTGCTCCCCCGAGTACACTAAAAATGGCAGCTCTCTGCTCCACACAGAGGGCTGTGGTAGCTCAGTGGTCTGAGGTTGTTTCAGGAAGGGCATCCGGCATAAAACAATTGCCAAGTCTTCATGTGAGTTTGCTCGCTGTGGCAACCCCTAAAGAAGGGAGCAGCCGAAAGAAGAAGAAAAAAAAAAAAAAAAAACACTGTAAGTGGAGACAATATATGGCGTTGACGTGTGATAGCTTTTTTTAAATCCCAATCATTTCCTTGAACCATATAATAAAGTTACCAACATAAGCAAGATATTTAAAGTTATTAACCCAATTTCCCTTTGTTGCACAATAAATATTGTTGTGTAATAAATACAATAAAGCTTCTGCAGAAATTGGTTAATGTTAGTTTTTATCCATAAAAATGTTCAGATCTACATAACAATTAAGATTCAACATGGATTATTTAGTAGCCTGTATAGTTATCAGGGACTTTCACACAAAAACGGGGAGAGTTTAGTGAAGATGAACTCCCTTCAGCTGAAGAAAGAGACACTCTGTACTCAATGAAGCCCCCTTATGAGCGCACCAAGCGCTGAAACTGTGAAAGACGGAACGTCACGTGCACTAAGAACACAGCAGATTCTGAGAACCAGCTACCAAAACATGGGCTAGGAAAGAAAGACATGAATTAGAAGGATCAGAAATAAAGATTGAGACTTTCCTTACACTGTGCTAAGAATACATATATATGCTCCACTGTATTTTTACATGAAAGGTTTGATGTTGCAGTTAAAATGTCTCTTGTGGATGATTTTTGAATACGTATATAGGAATTTTTCATGTCCCCATGTCCAGAACCACTTTCATGTCCACAAACATCCACAATGTGATGTTTCTGAACAAAAAGTTTATCTTGATTTTTTTTTTAATTATTATTAAAATGTTTTAAAAACAAGCATTTTCAATAAAAGCAAGTTGTGCAAGTTGTAATACTGGATATCTACATTCAATACAATCAATATGGTCTTGTATAAAATAAAGACATCTAGCAAAATCCTCTAAACTGCATCTATTCCTGTGATATTTACTTTCAAGATTCAAGAAGGACCAAGATTATCCAATCCCAATAACTAAATAAATAAACAAAACTTTCCTTTACCAGATCTTAAAATTACATAATTACGACCTTAGACAACACGAGACAAAAGACTAGGTACACTCATTTATTTATTTTTAAGTGATGAAAAGGGTGTTTATCCAGTACACAACATCAATGGGGAACACTCATCCCATCTATAAAAGTATAAGCTTTTGCCAGTTTGCTATTCTAGAGCATGCAAGAGTGTGTTACCACAATGCCAATGAAGAAAGACACAAATTTTGGAAAAGTAATTCCTTCTGGCCATTATTCTGAAAGTTTTATTAAGGCTGCTTTAAGTGAAAACAAGATCAATTGTTTTAGCCCATTTTCTCAGAGACCAGGCTTTACAATAATCAAAGAAACTAGAAAAGATTTTCTAGATTTCAGATTTAGCCATAATACTTGGCATGCAAGGGTGAGTTGGCATTGCATCTTGTGGGGTGATATAGGGATGCCAATTATTGGGATTTAGAATGGTTTGAAGGCAATATCCAAAAATATTTTATGAGTAGTACTCCATGTCAAATCACGCCTGGCTTCATATGGTTCCACATTGCTGATTACAAGCTTACTATATGGGATGTGGTCAGCTCAGTTGGTGCATACATGAGCAGCTTGTAAATGGGCTCATCTTTGGGGCTATATAGTACAACTGTTGTGTAAAAAAGTCAAACTGAGCCAACCATGGATTCATATAGGTACAATTTTTTATTGAGTTGAATGTGTGGCCATTTTTCATTTGCTTTACAATAACTTTTTAGCACACATATATAAATACAGTAGTCTCTTGTATTGTCCTTTCATAAATTGTCTGACTATAATCCTCAAAATATTTTGTTCCCATCAAGTGTTATAGGGGACTTTAACACAAACCAAAGTGGGTAAAACTCAGACCATAGTACAAATGAAACAACTGCAGTGTTCACACAATGAGTAAACAGGTGCACATGCATGAACTGAGGAAAGGCAGGAAGGCTCAATGTACAGTTTTCAGCTGTGTACTGTAAAAGTACACACTTTACCATAAGGTCTTAAATACAGCAATTTCAAAGCAATATGCTACTGCAAATCAACTGGATTGTATACATACATGCAATTTTGACTTGTTCTTGGCTGTCAGACGTAACTGGGCAACACCCTAAAAAAGACAGACCGACCCCCTCCTACTATTTATTTTCTAGCTGTGCAACATTTACCAGTTCACTTCCAGAAGGTGAGAGTCCTCCCTAATCTCTGGTCAGAAACCTCTTTTGTCTGATGTGGCTCTGTGACAAAAAACCAAAAGGCGTAGAGATCTTTGGAAACCAAAGCCTTCATGTGAATGTATGAGTAAAGCAGAACTGAAGTCGTTACAATACCTGGAGCTGCTTCTGTGGATTATTTCATGCTTGGGACACTTTTGCAGAAAAATCCACATATTCATAGCTCAGCAAGGTCCCATATCCCCACTATCTCTCTGTCTCAAATCCATTTGCAGATATAGTTCCAGTGACCCAGCTAATGCTAACCCCATGTTCTATAACCATAAAACTGAAAACAAGTCCCCATAAGAAACATGCATCTCGACAAAGTCGGATGAAGGAGTCACACTCGTCCCTTAAATTATTAAATCAAAGCAACCACTTAGACTTCCAGTGACTCTTGGTTTGCATAGCTGGAGACCAGAGGGGCACTAGAGTGGGTGTTTGGAACTGCATGTTCATAACAAAATTACACATCAGTGCCACCACAAGAATGTCAACTTCCCCCAACCAAGAAAAAAAAAAACAACTTTCCCCACCCTAGACCAACACATGAGCCCCTCCCACTGCGACCATCAGGACTATTAACACTGTTTCCACAGACTCCAACAAGAGCAGTTTCAATTGATATGCAGAAATGTTATTGTTATAGTGTTAGAAATTTCTTATTTCGGGAAATTGAATTTAACTGTTGGGGGCAGCCCATTAAACATTGCTCACCATAATTATTTGTAATGGGGGAAATTAGCTGATCGAGCTTTATACAAATATGTAAAATACTCACTATCAAATCCCATAAAAACATGTTAAACTTATTTAACCAAAAACTTTGACTTCACATCTATGCATTTGAGATTTAAAGCAAATTGCAGAGATATATTTTTCATTTTCAGAATGTGGCCAAACATAGATGCAAAAGTCCATAGAAGCAGCTACTGAGTAAATGACGTTGGGTCTAACTTATTTACTTACACACTATCATTACTATGGCTCACATTAAAATAAAATAAAATCTTCAAGCTAGGTTTTTTTTTTTTTTTTCACTTCATTTACAGAAAACATCCGCCCAGCTGTGTCATTGTAACATCATAACCATAGGGCAAGTAACATAATCCCAAATAGCAAAGGCAACAAAAATGATCTCAAAGAAGGAACTGTTGATTTACAAGGTCATTCCCAAACAATTTGGTCTATTGTTAAATATTTAAGGGTTATTCCCATGTGGATCTCACTCTAAGCTGCCATAATTACAGGCATAGAAGTCCCAGCCATAGTGCCCTGAAAAACTATCAAAAAGAAACAGAACATCCCATACAGCAGGTTCTGTAGCCCTCAACCTGTATATTTCATTTGAAAATGCATGACACGCCAATTGGAGAGAGTCCAAAAGTTGTCTCAAACTGACTGACACAACAGGGCATTAATACAAAGCAGAGCAGTACATTTACGTTAGAAAGTATTGGACTGACTGGACAAGTGAAAGGCCAGTCTCATTCCCTTGGACGTGGCATAGGACCTTAAAGAGCTGTAAATTAAAAGTAAAACAGCCTGAATCAGTGGACTTAATATTTACGTCCATGTTCTGCATTTTAGTTTTATGTTATACATTATGTTATCATACTCCAATATGTTGTGCGTTGCTGTATTTATCGATCGGGCACAGACTAGAAAACTATTCTTATTTTCATTTTAATAAGATTTTAGTCTTTAAGGATGCAATTTTTTATTTTTATTTTTTATTTTATCATATAACCTATGTAAATACCTGTTTCAGAGTCAGAGATTCTTTATTGTCATTCGCACTACATGTGGTACATGTAGTGGAGGAACAAAATTATGTACACAGGGTCCCAGTTACATCCAACAATAAAATGTAAAAGAAAAACAGTGATACAATCTAAGATATGAACTAAGAAAAACAGCAACTGAATATACACGAAGCACTAACAGCATAAAAACATTACTTCGAACAGCAGCACAAACATGAGTCTGTGTGAGCAGATGAGCACGAATGAGCACATCAACATGGAAAAGATCAGCAGCAACATGAAAGAGATCAGCAGCAAAATGATGTGATTGATTTTTTTTTTTCCACAGTGATTATTCTGGTTAGATATTCATGAGTCCAACAGCCACAGGGTAAAAGCTGTTCCTCAGTCTAGTGGTTCTACACTTGTCTGTTTCTTGTTTACTGAAGATGCATTTCCACTTTCATTCGAACTACCACACACCACATTTTTACACAATTTACAATCTCATGCACGTCAACACTAGTGAAAACACACTCCTTTGACTCTTTCTTATGCCTTGCTGACAGCAGGACGCACATGTGAAACCTGACATGACCCAAAAATAGAGCCCCAGCAGTCTTCCACAAAGTTCCCACCAGCATGGTTGTGTGTTATGACAGTCTGCATGCACTACAATTTGAGGACGGAGCTTGTATTCAACCATACGTTAAATTCCTTTAAAATTATAATGTAGGATAAAGACTATATATATATAGGTATGTTTTATGTGTGTGTGTGTGTGTGTGGACTTACCCAGTATGAGAGCCAGCAGTAGAGCAGCACAGATACACACACACATGACCAGAGCTATTTTGTAGAGACGATTGGTGCCCCGCTCTGGTTTAACCCCACTACCACCTAAATGTTCCAGCTCCATCGTTCACTATATCACACACGCACACCAACAACAACAACAACAATTTAAAAAAAGTCTAAAAACTAAAGCTAACTGGCAGATAAATCAAGTGGACACAAAAATCATGATAAAAATAAAAAATAAAAATCAAACTTGGAGCACAAATTTACTCCAGAAGAGCCAATTTAAAAGGAGAAAAGCGTCTAAGTTTAGCTTCTCTTTCTAATCCTGAGAGCACAAACCTCTGTCAAATTCTCGTCCCAATGTGTCAACTTTATGTGTCTAACTTTACTCTGGCTTTAACTGTTCCTCCCTCCATTCTCAAACACTCCTCCTCTCCTCCGACACTCCTCCTTCTCTACTTTAAAAAAAAAAAAAGGGACCAGCTCTGTCAGAGAGATAAACAGAGATCATTTATTAAAACCGCTGACTAAAACCAGAGCCATACCTGGCTGGAACTCCTGCTCTTCTTAATCACTGAATCATAAATGTGTTTAACCCCATGCACTGAGCAGGAGAGTGCTCTGAAAAAATGTTCATCCGATCAGAAAGTTACTAGACCAGAACGATGAACTAACGTGCACAAGGGCCTGATTACAGCGGATTAATCTGCCGGGACAGTTGCCGCCTGTGAAAACACATGAGCATGTTTGTCAGAGTCTTTGAGGGCCCACGAGGAGGTAACGGCAGTGATACTTCAGCCACTGATTGGCCTTCAACCACCCAAATCACTGCGGTAAGATTTCTCTCTGCATGTGCTTATTAGGGTTTGGTGTCTCAGCCGAAAAGTCCTTATTTAGACAGGACTTCCTCTGCTGCCTAAAACACATCCGTCAAGCAGAGACGCAGACCACGATGCCATTGTTGTCTATTTTGTCTTGCACTCACTCGTATTCTGTTTGTTTCATAACCACAACCAGTGCGCAGCTCCAACTTTTTTTACTCCTCTTTATGTTCTAGTTTTTACCATAGAGGCCTTACAGACTGGTATTCTATGACTGCAATGCATTTTTTAAATAACTTTGTATCTAGCTGTATGTTTTCTGCAAAAAAAAAAAAAAAAATCCAAATCACAAAACCGAGCATTATAGTTACATCCAGCAAAGTTAATTCAGGTCCTCTAGATTGACTTTTATTTATTTTTATATATATTTTTGATGAAATGTTTCATTTTTCATCCAAAAGGCTTCATTCAGTCCAGGAGCTGCAACAAACTTCCAAAGGACCTGACTTAACTTTGCTGGATTTTTCTACCTGGATTATTGAGCATGAAACTGGATGTTTTGAACCACTTTGGCCATGACTGTCTCAAATGAGTCGGCCAAGGAGAGGGTGGACTTCAGAAACCATCTCGGCACCATCAAACTGGTTGACCCGCTACGAGAAGGTGCTGTTTATAAGACTGAGTTTGTCGTGGCTCCTTGGACTGATGAAGTCTTTTAGATAAAAGACAAAACATTTCAACAGAAAGAAACCATCCAGAGGACCTGACTTAACCTTGCTGGATTTTTCAACCTGGATTATTGAGCATGGATCAGGACATTGCTAATTTCAGTTCCAGTTCCAGTTGTTTCATTTGTCTGAATTTGGATGAGTGGTTTGAGAACAAGAAAAGACGTTAGACAGGAGCTAGTTGTTACTGACTGCTGCCAAAAGACCTGTGTCTGTGTGTATTTTTATTTTTTTCCTTCTTCTTTCAGCTTCTCTCTTCATCAGAGGTCGCCACAGTGTATTAGTCGCACGAAGACTTGGCAATTGCTTTTTTGTTTGTTAGGTTTTTTTTTTTTTTTTTTTTTACGCCAGATGTCCTTTCTGACACAACCACAGACCACCAAGCTACCACAGCCCTCTGTGTGGAGCAGAGAGCTGATATCTAGGGTGCCCGGGGG
>JARVGS010000760.1:45943714-45954274 GCA_031762315.1 Hypsolebias antenori | reverse complement strand
TATGGTGCGTTCAGGTGCCGTCGTAAGTCCGAGTTGCCGTAAGTAGGGGGCGCCGTAACTCGGGGACAACCTGTATACACACACAAACCAACTACTAGGGAGAACAAGCCAGTGTATCTCTTGTGCCGGACCCAAGCCCAAGTAAATGGCAAGGGATGTGTCTGGAAAGACATCTGACGTAAAACATTTTTGCCAAAACCAACACAAGTTCATCTAAGCGACACCATACCGAATCGGTTGAGGCCCGGGTTAACAATGACCACCGCCATCTGTGCTATTGACAAACAGGGTGACAGCAGAAATTGTGCTACTGTATAGGTTGAAGACCACGAGGAAGGAAACGTGTCAGGAGACAGAGGGAGAAGAGGAAAGTCAAGAATGCAGGACTGAAGGTGTTAACTCTAAATGTGGGGAAAATGACAGGCAAAGGTAGAGAGCTGGCAGACATGATGCAGAGAAGAAAGGTAGATGTTTTATGTGTCCAAGAGACCAAGTGGAAGGGCAGCAAGGTTTGCATCATTGGAGCAGGGTTCAAACTGTTTTACCATGGTGTGGATAGAAAGAGAAATGGTACAGGGGTGGTCCGGAATTAGTAGTTAGCAATGAATGTAGTAGAGGTGAAGAGAGTGTCAGATAGGGTGAAGTGTCTGAAGGTAGAAGTAGAAGGTTTGATGCTAAATGTTGTCAGTGGTTATGCTCCACAGTTTGTATGTGAGGTAAAAGAGAATGAAATCGTGGAAGGATCTGGATGAAGTGATAGAGTATTCCCATGGAGAAGAGAGTGGTGATCGGAGCTGACCTGAATGGACATGATGATGAAAGAAACAGAGGGATGAGGTAGTGATGAGTACGGTAAGATTGGTGTCAATTTAAGAAATCAGGAATTGTGGTGCATTTTGCCCAAAAAAAAATGGAAATGGCTGTAGTCAACACTTGTTACCAAAAGTGGGAGGAACATAAGAGTATAAGAAAGACTATAAAAGTTGAGGCAGGAGTACGCAGGTCGACTATATCCTGTGCAGAAGAAGAAACCTGAGGGAGATTGGGGACTGTAAAGGCTCCAGTATACTCGCGCGGACTCGATGCACACTGTCTGCAGAGGTCTAAAAAAAGCTAAGTCTGGTCCTCTGAACATTAAAATTTAAAATTTAAAAAAAAGGTAGAAACATTTCATCTTTCTTCCGAAAGACTTCCTCACTGAGGAAGTCTTTTGGACAGGGGTGCACCGATTGCAGTACTTTGGCCGATCACCGATCACTACAAAGTCTGACCTGCCGATTCCGATTGTGGCCAATACCGATTTAGTTTTATAAGCAACACTGTTAGATGTTGTAAGGTCACAATGCGCCTTCAAATTTCAATCTTATTTTGTTGAAAAACAGACCCTTGAACAATATTCTAGAAACAATATGAAATTGTTTTAACTGGTCACAAGGTAGTGCTCTGAAATATAAATGAAGTTTAGACAATTGTTTTTAAAACTAAAGAAATCTGTCAAATTGGTTTCTCATGCAAGCATTGGCCGATTTCCGATTGGCCGATTTCCCAAAATTAAGGAAATCGGGGCCGATAAATCGGCCTGTTTATCGGTGCACCCCTACTTTCGGACGAAAGACAAAATGTTTCTACTTTTTTGTTTTGTTTTATTTATTTATTTTTAAAAATGTCCAGAGGACAAGACTTAGCTTTTTTTTTTTTTCCTACCTGGACTATTGAGCATGCATCAGGGTGTCCGCAGAGGGTTGAGACCTCATACTCGAGCATCCACCCTGAGCGGCTGCAGACCAGCTCTGCAGGCAAGGGGCGTTTACCTTCAGGACAAAATGAGTTTGCTGACTGGTCATTTTCTGACCCGCCTACTGGATTGATTGACAGGTTGAAAAAAAAAAAAAAAACGAGAGCTGGCAGCCCCTGCCACAGAGGTGTTCTGTGTTTATATGTTATTAATAAATAAATAAAATTTAAAAAAAAAATTAAAAAAATTAAAACACGGAGCGCTGGCCCTGCAGCCCACACATTAGACTGGCCCACCAGGAAATCTCCAGACCCTCCTGCAGCCACGCTGGACCTGATTTTAATTCACTCGGGACAAATTCCTTTATTTCTCACAATTTCAGTCATGGCGTCAATGGAGGAGGAGGAAGAGATCGCGTGCCTCTTGGGGAAAAAAAACCAAAAGAAAAGGCCATTAAACCAGACCAGGGATAAAGAAGGGGAATTTAATACATTGGTGTCGCATACAAAACAGTCCGTCGCTGGGCAGTCTGTGTGACAGATACACGTACGCGGTCGTAAAAATTGAACTTTGCACGCCTGTAGGCGTCCACTTCGACTCTAATCCAGTATGCGTGGACCTCCGTGGACTGAAGTACGCCCGAGTATACAGGAGGCTTAAGGTTGAGAAAAGGGAGAGGATGGGCAGACAGCATTGGATGGTTGTGTGTAGAAAGACTGTTGTTGAGAAGAAGACAACAAAGAGTAACAACAGGGAAGAAGACCAAATGGTGGAAGCTGGGGAAAGAAGAATATTGTGAGAAATTCAGAGACGAGCTGTTAAAGGCTCTGGGTGGGACAAAAGAGTGTCCAGGTGACTGGACTACTACAGCAACAGTAATTAGAGAGACAGGTAAGAAGGTACTTGATGTGTCATTTGGACAGAGAAAAGATGAGGAAACCTGGTGGTGGAATAGTGAAGTGCAGGAAGCTATTCAAAAAAGAGGTTAGCCAAAAAGAAATAGTGGAACACTGTGTTGCCAGTGCTGGCAGTTGTGGGTGGAGTGTTTATAGTGAAGCATTACAGTACAAATGTTAAGTCTACACTCAGCAGCTAAGATCGCTGCTCATCGTCCATAAGTAGCAAAGTTATATGCTGTGGGGGTGGGGGATTTGGTAGGCAGGGCACACTTCTGTTGACAGGGTGGGGCGCCCTCATTGGTTAATGGTGGGGGAAATGCTGATGTCATAGAAACTGTGGACCAGGAAGTGGGAAAGATTAGTGAGGGTAAAGTTTAGAAAGTTCTGACAAAAATGAAGAAGGGGATGGCAGTAAGACCTGATGACATACAAGTGGAGGTTTGGAAATGTCTAAGAGGGATGGGCAGGCAGATTTTTGACTCAAATCTTCAATGCCATATTTGAAGGTGAGAAAAGGCCTGGGGAATGGAGCAGTGTGCTGGTGCCCATTTTTTAGAACAAGAGTGATGTCCAGAGTTGTAGCAACTACAGAGGTATTAAGTTTATGAATGAAGATCTGGGAGAGAGTTGTGGAAGCAAGACTTAGATGAGAGGTGACTATTTGTGAGCAACAGTATGGTTTCAGGCTGAGAAAAAACAGCACAGATACCATCTTTGCTTTGAGGATGTTGATAGAGAAGTACAGAGAGGGTCAGAAAGAACTCCATTGCGTCTTTGTGGATTTAGAAAAAGCATATGACAGAGTGCCAGGACAGGAGGTGTGGTACTGCATGAGGAAATCTGGAGTGGCAGAGAAATATGTTAGACTGGCACAGGACATGTATGAGGACAGCAGGACAGAGCTGAGATATGCTGTAGGAGTGACAGATAGCTTCAAGGTGGCGGTGGAAGTTCATCAAGGATTGGTTCTGAGCCCCTTCTTGTTTGCTCTGGTGATGGACCGACTAACAGATGAGGTCAGGCAGGAATCCCCGTGGACTATGATGTTTGCAGAGGACATTGTGATCTGTTGTGAGAACAGGGAACAGGTGGAAGAGAACTTGGAGAGGTAGAGGTATGCACTTGAAAAAAGAATGAAAGTAAGCTGTACATACAGCCGTAAGACAGAGTCTGTGTGTGTGAATGAGGGAGACAGGTGGAACAGTGAGGCTACAGGGAGCACAGGTCACAAAGGTGCAGAACTTAAAGTACTTGGAGTCCTCTGTCCAGGAAAATGGGAATGTGGTAAAGAAGTGAAAAGGAGAGTCCAGGCAGGATGGAGTGATTGGAGAAAAGTTTTAGGAGTGATTTGTGACAAAAGGGTGGCAGGAACTCCAACAGGGGTGGAGACAAATAGAGCTAGCATGTCTGTAGGCAGGGCAATCGGTTCTGTTGACAGGATAGCGTGCCCTCCTTGGATAATGGTAGGAGAAACACTATTATTAAAGTGAGGTTATTTTGGTCATTTTAGAGGAGTGTTAGATGTTCTGTTGTTTGAGGTTAAACATGGTACAGTTTCACTGTTTGTATTTAAACCACAAATGCCCAAACTCTAAAAAAATAAAACAAAACGTTGTGTTTGAATATCCTTTAAGTTCCGAAAACCAAACAGTCATATTTTGGTGTATTTACATAAGTTTCAGTACTTCGTAGTCTGATATTGTGGACTGAAAAAGTTTGTGTGGAGGTAAGCACACTCTCACGTAATGTTCAATGTGATCCATTCTGATATGTGTGACACGTACATATGTGAATACGAGTGAGGGAATGACTGGGGACGAATTTTGAAGTTTTTTTTTTTTTAATCGAGAGGAGCCAGCTGAGGTGGTTTGGGTATCTGGTAAGGATGCTTCCTGGGCATCTCCCTAAGGACATGCTTTGGGCATGTCAGATTCGGAGGAGACCCCGGGGAAGACCTAGGACACGTTGGAGAGACTACGTCTCTCGGTTGGCCTGGGAACACCTTGGGGTCCTCCCAGAAGAGCTGGAAGAGGTGGTTGTGGAAAGAGATGTCTGGGCATCCCTGCTCAAGCTGCTACCCCTGCGACCCAACTTCAGAACAAGTGGGAGATAATGGATGGATAGATGGAAGATATCTCTCTGTACTCATACTAGAGCAGACTTCTGCAACATGCAACTCTGGTGCCAAATGTGGTGTTTCAAATCCTTTGAAGCAGCTTCTTGTAACTTTGACTAAAACAACATGAGATGGAGTAAGACATTTATACATCTACAAGCAACATTACTTTTAGTAGCTTAACAGTCCAAACATAACGTTTTTTGACAGGTAGTGTGCTGGTTCTCCATTTCCATCGGCAAATTAACATATCTCAACATATTTAAAACACACACAAAACACACATGTAAACAACCTTTTGCATGACTAACACAGTAACTGCTGTTCTGAAACAGCAAAATGAGCTAAATGATTATGAGTATAGCTGTAAGAAACATGCATTTTGTTTGAAAATACAATTTCACTTCAAGGTGATGCTGAACATGGCAAATGTTAAATATTAGCTTTGGGTTAGATATTCTGACATGAGTTTTAAGGTATACAGTTTTCACAAAACGTCCTGTAAAGCAGGAAACGAGTACCGGTGGTTTACCTTCCTGCGATGCTTGCGCAGGTCACTAGGCTGAAGAGTGGCAGAAAAGGAGAGAAGAAAAGCAGTTAGTGAGATGCTGATCTGCAGCTGACCCAAGCCATGCATACACATATGAGAGAGGGAGGTCAGAAGATGTACTGTACTTTTATCTGCACACACTGTTAAACACACCAGAGGAAACTTTTAGAAACTGTTTGCTTGTGCAGAAAACATGCTCAACTCTTGAGAAAGGAAAGTTTGCATAAAGAACACTACACCGTTTAAAGTCACAACAAAATCACTCTGAAGACTGAGAAAGAAACAAGTAAGCTGCTTGAGTCTTATACAGCAGATTTGGTAAAATGTTTAGGAAAGTACATTTGCTTTTTGTGTTGTGCTGACTAAAAAAAATTGCAACTAAATTTGAGGACTTTGTTACATTTTTGACAAGTGAAAATATATATATTTTTCCCCCCACATTGCTTATAAATCTAGTGATAGTAGAGCAAATAAACCACAAGCTTGTTTGATTTCTCTGGGAGTTTCTGTGCCCCTAGGAGGAAAACATCTAATCACCTATTTCCTTCTCTCTGCTAACACCAAGGCTAAGCCACAGGAGAGGTTACTGAAATATAAAACAGGAAAACAGGAAATCAAGAGATTGAGCCCAAAATTCACTTAATCACCAATTACATACCACCAGACCTACATTTAGGCCTTCTCTTATAAAAGGGCAGGAAGTAGAGCAGGAGGCTGATTTTAAATACCTTGGAACAACAATTGACAACAAGTTGACCTTTGAGCCCAACACTGACTGTATTTACAAAAAGCCATCTCCACCTTCTATATAAGCTCAGGAGCTTTAATGCAAGCAAAAGTCTTTGCAGTTGGTGTACAGGTGAACTGAACTGAACTGAACGTGCTGTTTCATTTAATGTTGTCTCATGGTACGAGAACCTTTCTTAGCCAGAGAGAGGAACACGTTGTCCCGGGTGGTCAAACAAGGTAGCATAGTCATTGGTCATCAACAAATGACACTTACAGACCTGTACAGTCAGGTTCTGAAAAAAAAAGTAAATACAGGTTTACAATGACCCAACCCATCCACTGCAAACACTATTCAGGTTGGTACCATCTGGTAGAAGACTGCTAGTTCCTTGAGCAAAGAAAAATGGGTACAAAAAGTAATTTGCTCCCTCTGTGGTGAATGTTTTAACCAAGGTCCTATTAAAACGCAGCCTCACATGACAAACCATTGTCTGCTGGGATGTTTCTATAATTTAATGTATTGTGTATTTTAGAATGGTTTTAATTAAATGTTTTAACTGAATTAGCAAAGCTTTGTAAAGTTGTTTTTTTTTTTGTTTGTTTGTTTAATGACATTTTTAACTTGTGTTGTTTTTATGAGCCAAATGTCAAAGACAAATCTCCATTTCATTAAAGTTATGGACAATAGGTTGAATTGAATATGTGTTTTAAAATTTTATACAGCTTGTGTTTCAAAATAGACATTTTTGTCTTTTTTCCCCAAAGTGTCTCTCTCACTGATATAGGACTTATGGCTTTCTCTTTAAGGTCTCCCAGATTGCACACATCTCAAGGTTTCATATGCACTGCTCCTACACAGCCCCAACTCTGCTCATATCAACCTGGATTTCCACCGCACTTTACGACAGGTTCTGGAGGCATGTCCAGAATCCAAAATCCTATTAGTTAACTTTTAATGAACTTTAGTTCACCGCGTGAGAGTTCTGTGATGAGTTAAACTCAAAGCAGTCTGCTCCTCAGATAAATAATGTTACCGGTAAATTATTATTTTTAAATATGAATGTTTCGGTTAACTTGTTTTATATATGAATGTTTCTGTTCAGTGCCCTGAGACGACTTCTGTTGTGACTTGGCGCTATATAAACTGAATTAAATCTGATGAACCAGATTCTACAAAAAATATTTAAAATTATATTATATTTAAAATTCTACATTTTTATCATTTGATGTATTTGCACTCAATGTGTCTACTTTTATTGTTCAATTTAGATATGTGGTTTTGTTTCTTGTATACAGATTTTAGTGATTCAAAGTGCAATTCTTGTTTTGTGATTTGTACATCTGTGGGTTAGAATAAAGTTGAACTAAAGGCTCTTCTTTAAACATGTTTGAGGGAAATATTCCTGATAATAATTTTGTCTTTTTATGATTTTTCAGCTGAGTTAACTTTAATTAACAAATATTTAATAAAGTCAAAGTGAAAACAGGATTTCAAGATCAAGCTGGCACCGTTTATTTTTAATCTTCACTGATGAAAAAAAACATTTTTTTATACATAAAATGTTTTTTAAGAACGTTTCCACCCTCTGTCTCGGACTCCCGGTCCTTCCGCCTGCCAGGGCTTGGAATTCGGCCTTTGTGAGCACGTGAGGCCGGGGCTCGGGGTCCGGCCTCGCGTGTTGGCAGCTCGTATGATCCTTTATGGTGACTCAGTTCGCTCGTCGGTCACCAAACTCAAAAAACACCTGGACTTAAGAATTAAACATGGTGTTGTCATTATTATTATTTTTAATCTTAAAAATAGATCCAGCCGCTGCGCCGCATACCAAGAAATTGCAAACGGCGGATTGGTGAAAAGTTTCTGAGTCCAGCATTCACGTTTCGGTCCGGACTCGGCTCGCCTGAGCTTGGTCGGTCCCACCAAAGAAGCAGGAACAAAAAGAGGATTATTTTATAAATTTTAGAGTTAATGGCACAATAAGTAGTAGCCTGATCAACAGCTAATTCAATTAATGAAAAATATAATATATTCAAAGGTGACGATTTGATGCCCGCGTTGAAATTAAATGACTGTAACTTAGTTGACTTTAAATGTAATAAGATTATTAATGAATGTATGTGACAAAGGATTTACTGATTATAACAAAGATTCCTTCAAGAAACCTACCAATATAAATCATAAAACCATAATGACTTCTGCTCATTCTAAATTTATCAAATAGCTTATGTAGTGATATACCTATTTCATCTATTTGTCTCTGAGGACCATCAGAAAGGACAGAACACTGTGATCCCATTAATTTGAGTCCAGGACACAAATTATCTCACCAAGAGACTCTTTATTTTTGTCCTAATTCAAATAATCAAAAGAACAATTTCTATTATTGTATTATCATTATTATTTTCAATATTCTGATAATCAAAGGACTCTGTTTAATCCAAGAGCAGGTCAACATGATCTTTTCAATATTTTGTTTAAAAGTGTTAAATATAGTTAATCAGTTTAAATTATAAAACTGGTGTCTGTCTTCTAACTCTTTCCTCCTCATTCACTTTTCTTTTCTTACCTTCCTCTGACCTCTAGTGGGAGGGCAGAGTACCAGAAGTCAGGCTTTCCTCAAAAGCTCTGGCTTGCCTGTAACACGTCAGTGTTAACATTGAAGATGAGTGTTTCAGTGTTGCAGAGTGTTCCAGAGTGATGAGAGATATTCTCAGACTGAGCTGTTGAACGATGGGCCATGAGCTAAAGGCCTCGTTCGCAGTTTGGATTTTCAGCACGCCGCTGTAAATCCGACACAGAGCTTAAAGCTCCAAACTTTTTGAATAAAAATTCCTTCTGAGGAATATTTTATTTTGGAAACCAACTGGAACTGCCGCTACTTCTAGTCGACAAAGCGGATCACAGGAGACACTGTAAAGGTAAATGTCGAAGGCTGGACGCCCCTCTCCTTACCGGACTGAGATCGAACATCTTTCAAATGTAAAGAGTTGCTGATGTTACCGTCAAAGTGTACCTGGGTTTAGCTGGAAGTCACTATGGAGAGCTGTCATTCTGGTTGAACTGACTCTGTCACTAGTCAACTTCCCCTCTTCCTTTCCTCCTATTCCTTAAGCAACCTTCACCAGTAACATTAAGTTAAAGTGCCTTCAGATATAAGTTAATTAAGATCCATAACTTGATCTGTTTGTTCCTTTAAATACTCGTCAGCTTGCGAAGTTGCGGACACGTAATTTCCATTTGTGATGTTTAATTTATAGGAAGTTGATCAGAACTAATCAAGTGTACATGTTATGTTATTTTAATGATCTGTTAAATAAATTACCTCATTTCTTTGATGAGTCAAATATAATTAACGTCTCCTGTCACTTATATATTCATTTGGTCACCCAAGAGGTTATTTAATCCTAAAAGAAGAGAATCTGTGAATAAATTAACAATTAATATTTCTGGACTTGAACTAGTCTGAATAATTAATTGAGGATGGACAGGTGACCCTGCTCTCACATCCTACAATCTGGTGACCCGCAAGGTTGGTAATCCTACACAGGGGACACCCAGAACAGGTCTCCAGTCCATCACAGAGACAGAGAGACTAACAATCATCCACATCCCCCGTCACAGCTAGGAACAATTTACAGTCAAACAGAAGAGCCAAAAAAATGATTTAAAATGAGGACTCAAGTTCTCGATTGAGAGTTCTAATCACTAATTATCAATAATAACTGATCATATTTACCAAGCTAAATCCTTACTGATAATCAATGTGTGGAGTCTTTAATAATACAGATCAGATCAGATGTGATCAGGCAGTCATGTATTCACACGTGTGTAAACATATTATTATTAATACTATGCATAATTAAAGTTGAGCCGTGCAAATTTGTTTGGATCGAACAAGTAGCCCTTCGTGTCTCTTGGTCCCACTGACGTGGCTCTCAGTCTCAGAAAAGGTTGGTGACCCCTGCTCTAGAGCCTGTCTTGTGTGGGATTTCTCCTTCTGCCTGGCTCCTGAGTTAAGGCTCCCCCATAGCTCTGCGTACGGCCGTACGCGTGTCTGTACGCAAACAGTTCACCCGCACAGCTCAGCGTACGTTCTCGTGTACATTCTCGCGTTTTTGCACTGAATTCTTGACGTAATTTCCTTAATTACGTCGGGTTCAGTCAGCTCCACAGACAAGGAGCATTTACCTACGGGACAAACTGAGGTTGCAGATTGGTCATTTGCTGACACGCCTACTGAAGTGATTGACAGGCCGGGAGAAAAAAAGGCGAGAGCTGACAGCTCCAGCTGCAGCGGTGTTATGTGTTTATGTTGTTAATAAAAAGTTCTAAAAAATAAAAAACACAGGGAGCGCTGGTCCTGCAGCCCACGCATCAGACCAGCACACCAGGAAATCTCCAGAACCTCCTGCAGCCACGCTGGACCTGAGTTTAAGTCGCTCGTGACAAATTAATTCATTTCTCATCATTTCAGTCATGGAGTCAACGGAGGAGGAAGAGATCACTGCCTTTTGGCAAAAAAACAAAAGA
>JARVGS010000760.1:45523725-45536307 GCA_031762315.1 Hypsolebias antenori | reverse complement strand
AATGAAGGCATGGATTACTGTTTCAAACTGTTGCCGTGAAAGAATGGGTTTCACCTTTGCCAGTTTTCTCAAATGATTAAAAACCAGACTTTACTGTGGCCCTTATTTGACTATCGAGTTTAAAATCGATGAGAAATTCTGTCCATTAAAGTTATGAACAGAATCTGTGACAATACGCAGTCCTGGTGGAGTCCAACTCCCACCCTGAAGGGGTCCAACTTACTACTAGCAATGCGAACCAAACTCGCTTGTATAAGGACTTAGCCTGTAACAATGGGCCCCCAATCCCATACTCATGGAGCACCCCTACCATGTACTTTGAGGAACAAGAATGAAAGCCTTCAACAAGTCCACAAAACACATGTAGCTTGGATGGGCAAACTCCCATGACCCCTCAAGGACCCTAGCGAGGGTAACAAGCTGATCCAGTGTGCCACAGCCAGATCGGAACCGTCATTGTTCCTCCTGGATCTGAGGTTCGACCAACGATCGGACTCGCTTCTCCAGTCCCACTGAATAGACCTTACCAGGGAGGCTAAGGAGAGTGATGCACCTATAATTGGAGCATACCCACCAGTCCCCCTTTTTGAAGAGAGCAACCACCACCCAAGTCTGCCAATCCAGGGGCACTGCCCCTGATGTCCATGCAACATTGCAATGTTGTGCCAACCAAGACAGCCTCACAACATCCAGAACCTTAAGGAAATTAGGGTGAATCTCATCCACTGTCGGAGCCCTGCCACCTTGGAGTTTTTTATCTACCTCAGCAACCTTAGCCACAGTTATGGATGGCTCAACCCCAAAGTCCGCCGACTCAGCTTCCTACATGGAAGGTGTGCTGGTGGGATTGAGAAGGTCCAAGAAGTATTTCTTCCACCTCCCAACGACATCACTCATTGAGGTCAACTGTACCCCACCTTCACTGAACACAGTGTTCATAAAGTGCTGCTTTCCCCTCCTCAGCCGCCTGATGGTTTGCCAGAATCTCCTCTGAGCCGACCGAGAGTCTCTATCCAAGGTCTCACCTTGGATATAGATTTGTTCTTCCCACATCCAAGCTGTTGCCTCAGCAACACCGCTTGGCCCTCCGGTACTCCTCAGCTGCCTTTGGAGTCCCACTGGCCAACAAGGCCCGATATGACTCCTTCTTCAGCTTGACAACCTCCCTAACCCGGGGTGTCCACCACCGAGTTTGTGGATGGCCATCACAAAAAGCACAGACAACCTTGCGGCCACAGCTCAAGGCAGCTACCTCAACAAGCAAGGTGTGGAACATGGTCCACTCAGTTGGGATATGGTTAAAGCTCTCCCGGAAGTGTGAGTTGAAGATCTTTCCAACTGGTTCTTCTGCCAGGCGTTCCCAGCAAACCCTCACTACACATTTTGGTCAATTGGATCTATCCAGCATCTTCTCCCACCATCTGATCCAACTCACTACCAGTTGGTGATCAGTTGACAGCTCAGCTCCTCTCTTCACCCGAGTGTCCAAAACAAACAGCCGCAAATTAGATGACATGACTACAAAGTCAATCATCGATCTATGACCTAGGTCATCCTGGTGCCAAGTGCACTTATGGACAACCTTATATTCGAACATGGTGTTTGTGATGGACAAACTATGACTAGCACAGAAGTACAACTACAGAACACCACTCAGTTTCAGATCAGAGAGGTCGTTCCTCCCAATCATGCCTCTTCAGGTCACACTGTCATTACCCATGTGGGCATTGAAGTCCCCCAGCAGAAAAAAGGGGTCCCCAGCTGGCGTACATTCAAGCACCCTTTCCAAAGACTCCAAGAAGGCCAGATACTCTGAACTGCCATTTGGTGCGTAGGCAAAAACAACAGTCAGAGCCCGTCCCTCCAATCAAAGGCGAAGGGAAGCCACCCTCTCATCTACTGGGGAAAACTCCAACACACAGGCACCAAGTCGGGGGGCTACAAGGACACCCACACCAGCTTGACGCCTCTTACCATGGGCAACTCCAGAGTGGAATATGGTCCAGCCCCTTTCAAGGAGATTGGTTCCAGAGCCCATGCTGTGCGTCGAGGTGAGCCCAACTATATTTAGTCGGTACCTCTCAACAAGCACAAGCTCAGGCTCCTTCCCCACCAGAGAGGTCATGTTCTATTTCCCAAGAGCCAGCTTTGGTAAGCCAGGGTCAGAGTGTCAAGGTTCTCACCTTCGGCCACTGCCCATGGCATCAAGCACCCGACTTTTATGGCCCTTCCTGCAGGTGGTGGGTCCACAGTCCGCACTTGAATTTATTTATTTTTTTCCAAAAGTCACTCCAAGCTGCCCTCTTCAATTGGAAACCCCAATTTTAGTGATTACCTATGCTTTTGCCCAAGCTTGCGATACTCTTAGCTTTACTGAGCCTTTAGATAAGTTAAAATAGTATTTTACTACCACTAACTCTTACTTTTGTTAATTTAGGCTAGCCTTTCAATACTTTTAGCTTGTCTTATGCAACTTTTAGCTAGCATTTATCTATTTTTAGTTTTTATCTAGCATGCTGCTTCTTTCAGTTTTTTGCTACAATTAGCTCTTAGCTAGCCTTTTGTTACTTTAAGCTTTAAGTTAGAATTTTGCTCCTTTTAGTCTTGATTATTTAGTTTCAGCTAATTTCACTGAAGTCATTCAGCTCCCAACAATCACACTGCACTAGAGTTGCATTTGGGCCTTAAAAATCTGACTCAACCCGGCCCCAGCCCATAGCCATTTTTTCAGAGCCTGACATGATGATACGGTGATCCATCTGAAGCTTAACAGGACTTTTTTTAAAGCCTCTTTCAACCGGTCGGTCAGACCGGAGCGTGTACCTGACCTGACACACATCAGCAGGTTTCACTGTGCTGGTTTTGTAGAGTGAGTTCTCCTGTTTTTAGCTTTTGTTTAATACTTTCCAGCTCCATTATGTCACTTGTTGTGGATCAATTGCAAATCCTCAGATGTGTGGTAAAAGCAGTGTGGGTTGGGCCACATGCGCAACTGTGCAATGCGCCAGCGCTACTCTTTTTTTCACTGTCTGATTAAATAACTGCTGCTCTCTTCTTTCTTTCCTTATCTTCAATATAGTAAACTTACTGCCTCCTCCTCTACAAATAGATTAACACAATTTTATATTGTGTATCATTATTTAGTTTTCTTTGTGCTATATGATTCATAAAACCACATCAAAAGCTTGAGACTGACCCAGCCCACCCATCAAGAACATAATTTTGGCCTGTCCCAGCCCGAATTTTAGGTCGGGCCAGATCGGCCCGCTGGGGTAGGAAATCACAGCTCTACACTACACCACGTGTGAACAGCGCACCCTGCTGGATAAACCTGTCAGGATGTGTGGTACCTTAGCCAGGTTTTGGAAGACACCAAGGCTGGACTTGGAGATGGTGATGTTCATGGGATCTTTGGAGCAGATGTTGATGACAGTCTGAGGTTCAGGAAGAAATAAGAAGTCATCTCCATGCACGGGACTCTTGTCCATAACTGGGTTGTTCTTGATCTGTAAGAAAAAAAAAAAGATTTTTTCAGGTTGGTGCTCAGACTTACAGAATCACTTACTTTATGGTATAGCGACCCAAACCAGACCAGCGATCATAAAGTACAGGTCTGTGGAAGAACATTCATCCACCTTTAATCTCTATACATTTTTCTTCTCAGGGGCCAAACTTTCATAAAATATAAAACTATTTGGATCAATAGTTCTTGGAAAGATTCATACAAGCTGCTTTCTCACATTCCTGTTTAAACTGACTATGGGAGTCAAGATATGACAAAAACTAGAATATTTCTGCAGAAATGTTGAAAGTGACATTGCTCAAAATGACAACACGCTTCAATTTTTTTCTCTAAAGTCCAAGAGAAATTTAGGAGTTATTTTAGCAACACAGTAATCTAATCAAAGACTCTTTCCTAATTTTCCTGAAAGCATAGGTCTTAAGACATGAGTTCTGAAATCATACAAGATTTATGTAGGTGGCCATGATGGAAAAAAACTGTAGTTATAAGTTCAATTTGGGCAGCTTATAGTGTGTGTGACATAATCACACATTAAGTTAAACATTCTTTGGTAAAATCTCCAAACATCATAAATCTTAAACCGCAATTGCGTAAAAACCTTTAAGGATCTCAACCTGCCAGTTTACTAGTTTGTCCAAAAACACCTGGTTCTTAGCTCTCATTGAGGGAGTCACATGTTTTGATATGTCTAGCACATTTTCTTTTCAAAGCTACAGAGCAGTATGAAAACAGAAACATAAAAAGAAGAAGAAACCAAAAGAATGCTTAGAGAAGGTAATGTTCATGGGGTCTTTAATGTCTTTGCAGTGGCTCACTTGACTACATTACAAAGGGTTAAATAAAGGAGGCTTTCTGCTCCAAAGAGCACATGTGAAGCAGAAAGATTTACCTCCAGCTCCAGGTTCCACCTGCGTCGGCCACCGTCGATTCGTTCAATCAGAGGCTCCCACACTGCATGGACCTCATTAAAGTAGTTCACCTGCAGACACAACAAGTCAGAGTCAGAGATTCTTTATTGTCATTTGCACCACAAGTGGTACATGTGATGAAACAAGATTATGTACATTAAGTGCCACCATTAAACAAGACAAAGCACATTACATATATAATCAATCTCTAATTTACTACTACAACTACTCAGGAGAGATAAAGCTGCAAGAAGCACAAAAAGCAGAAAAATAACTAAAGAATACAGAAAAAAGTTAAAATTAGCAACAAAAAAAAAACTCAAATAAGCAGAAAAAAACTATAATTAGCAATAACAAAGCTAAAAGGAACGCAAATAAAGGCAGAAGTATGCTCAAAAGCTAGCAAATGCAGGGGAAAATGCTAGCTTAGTTACAAAAGTAGCAAAAAAACAGAAAATGTTACCATAAAGCCAGAAGTAGGGAAATGCTAGCTAACTAGCCTGTATGAATAAAGTAATAAAAAAGTTACTATATAATAATAATGTGTTATGTATTGTCATCGTTGTATGTTCCCATACAATGGCGAAATTGGCTCTCTGCTTTTAACCCATCCACCACCAGGTGGAGCAGTGGGCAGCTATGGAAAGTGCCCGGGGAGCAACTGGGGATAAGGTGTCCTGCTCAGAGATGCCATGAGATGTGCAATGACCAGGGATCGAGCCCAGGACCTTCGGGTCCCAAGTCAGCTGCCCTGCCCCTACACCATCTCTGCCCCCTAATAAATCTGAGACAGCCCATTATGTCATAGTTGTCTGACTGTTGTTTGACAACTTTTTAAATTTGGTGAAGAACATATGAATTGTCCACAAAAGGTGGTTTGACTACTCGTCCAACAGTAAACCAAGTCATTTCCCATTTTTACATGGAGATATTTTTTATGAGAACAAATGTCCAAGAACATAATTGTAAGTCAAAAACATGTCTCTTCAGGTCAGGTCTCACCTCCAGTGTCATGTCAGCCTTCAGCTGCAGCAGAGATGACCAGTTTTTGGCCTGGCCATTGATGGAAGACTCGGCCAGCAGCAGAGGGACTGTCCGATGACCCAAACCAGATTCTAGAGTCATCTGGACTACCTGTGGGCCCACAACGGTTCAGCACCAAGAAAGAAGCTAGAGCCTAAATTGTGTTCAGGTCCAGAAATGAGCTTTTTTGTTGTACCTTGATCTGAGTAGAGAAGGTTTCTCCATTGTTCTTTTTGTCCACCTCTGTGAAGCTCTCTGTCATCTCGGTGGCCTGGTCCACTCCCAGGAACCAGAAGTTACAGTTGTAGATATTCATGACGGACCACAGGTCGCTGACGTTGGGACTTAACTCCTGATTCTGCTCAGTACTGGGCTTTGTCATGCCCGCTGTTATCGTCTTCACTGTGTTGAGGATGACTGGGGAGATCTGCCGGCATAAACACACCTCAGTGATGAGTTCAGGGCCAGATTGGGGTGTGTAGTGTTAAACGTTTAAACAGCAATACACTCTTTTACTCTTCTTATGCTTCCATAAATGGTAAAATTCATTTAAATGAGCGGGATTCCAGACAGCAAATGAGATTTTAAAACTTTTCAATTTTTCTATCTAGTTGAAGCATAAGTTCGGTGTAGAATGTCCTGGTTAGACAAATGATTCTCTACGGAACAATGAAACAAGGAAGAAAAAAATCTAAATAATGTGGATGGCCTCATACGCTCACTGAGACCTGTTTAAAGCAAACAATGCTGGAAAGCAAATAGAGGGTGTGGGGGGTCCTCCCCCAGAAAATTTTAAATAAAGTACACAGTAGATACCATTTCCTGCATTCTGGTGTATTTTTTCAGGTTGTTAAACATCAAAGTTTACCTACATTTGTAAACACTTGATGCAATAACTATTTTAGAGAGCAACAAGAAGTAGCCTGACCAACAGCTCTCCTTGTGTGAATAGAACACACTCCGCTTCTCTCAGTCATTCTAAACACACAACCCCCACCCCACCCCCCCAGGGGCGGAGATATTTTCTTTAAGCTCGGAAGTGGAAATGCTTACTTGAAGGGGCAGCTCTTATGATATTAGAAAGCTTGTAAGTGGTTGTTGTGTTTAAAATTGTTGTTTATATAATTATTTTCAGTTTACATATCAAATGTAGGTCTTATTCATTCAAGACAGTCAAATTTGTTCATCACTTTATTACTAGTAAGCCTGAGAGTTATCAGATCTAAGCAAACAGCTACCGGAACACACCCTGTCAAAATAAGAGTTCCTGGATCCTGTTGTGGCAGGATCCACCTCAAATTAAGCCCTGGTTTTAGGGATCAATCAAAAAAGAACAAACCTTAACAATGACTTCCTCCACCATCACAGAGCCGCTCAGTGGTTGGTTGGGTCCAGTTTTAGTTTCCAAGGCAACTGAGCAGGGTTTCAGCAACTGTTGGACCAGGTAAAATGTGAGGCATTGCTTTTCTACCACTGCAGTGATCTGCCTGAAAAACAAGGATTTCAAACGGCTCAGAGCTTACAGTGGTAACAGCTTTATCCCAATTGTCTCGAATGAAGGGACAGGCCAGAACTTTCAGCCCCCTCAGGTTGGACTTCATAGTCTGGGATCCATCTTCCTCAATCTGCAGAGTGAAGTCACACTGAAACGAGGCCACCAGAGCGGGCGCATCGGCCTTCATCAGGCTGGCCACAAACACCACTTCCGGGTCCACGATCACTGCCTGCAGTCGGGTCCTCACTACAGAAGCTGCAGAGACAGGACAGGAGTTCTGATCCTACTCAGGTTAAGTTGACGAAGACTCCACTAACATTTCATGTCAATGGTTTGATCACTGACAGCCCCAGTCAAGTTTGTTTCTAACATTATGTTAAAAAAGAACCCCCGAAGGTCAATGAAGTAACTTGAAACTGAAAAAAAGTAATGAAAAATGTAAAGTTCCTGGAGAAACTTTGACGGGGGCTGCCACGCAGATGCCAATTTAAAATTTTGATTTGATAGCACCATGTGTTGGAGTTCGTTTTCAGCTACCACTACATATACCAATTTCAGCTCAATATGGAGAAAAAAAAATCTGCGAGTTATACACATTATTTTTCTTTTAAGCTATGGTGGCCATCTTGGATCTTTGATTTGTATTCAGTATGTTATGGAGAACGTTCTCAGCTATAAGCACACCAAATTTCAGCTCTGTATGGCATATGATAGTTGTTCTGGGCTCTTTGGTTTCCAGTCCTACAGTATAATCCAGGGGTGCCCACACGTTTTCAGCTCCTTTTAAAATGACCAAGTCAAGTGATCTACCTGCTATAAGGCCCCATTTACATGAGAACAACCTCTAGAAACATTGGTGTTTTCAATGTTGATTGGAGGGAATAAACAAAAACTGAGCAAGTTTACACAAAAACACTGTAGTTTCCATGTCAGTCGGGTTACCAGATAAGAACTTATGAACTACCGTGGCTTTAAAATTATAGTATTTTGACATAAACTATCATATGTGCTGAGTAAAGATATTCTAAGATGAGGTGTGTGTTGTGTTTGTTGAACATGTGCACAGAAAAGGAAGGGTAAATAAGACATTTGAAATTTATCTGGCAACCTGCAGGGCTCAGCTGCATTTATTGTGCACGGCACGCAGTGTTGGCATAATCACAGTTGCGTTCAAACTGGTGAATACACTAACGTCTCTTTGTAACTGGATTTGATTAGTTTTGTTCCTACAAGCTGAAAAAGGGTGAGCAACACAAAAACACTGCTCTCTGACATTTATTATAACTATTGTTATTTATTATAACTCAGACTGAAGAAGTCTTTCGGACGGAAGACAAAACGTTTCTACATTTTTTTTTTTTTTTTGCTTTGTTTTGTTTTGTTTTTTGAATGTCCAGAGGACCAGACTTAGCTTTTTTAGATTCTCATTGTAACCCTTCTGACCGTGAGTCAGATGAGGCTTAGACAACATATTGCCAGCATTGACAGTTATTTATTTCACATATGGGACAGCACGGAAGAGCTCTCACAAGTTAAGCAGTTTTTATTTGAGCAGGTATTATTGTTGTGAAGCTTAACACCATCCTCTGATATGTGGAACCTTCATCAGTTAATATCTATCCATCTTCTTTATACCGCTGACATGAAACAATGCACACTAGATTACTAGATGTGAATCTTCAACAAAAAAGAACCTTCCACAAGACCTGATTCAACCTTGTTAGATGCACACCAGTTTAAATGAACAAAATCAGTCATTTTACATTTCCTACCCTGAAAAAAACAAAATAAAATTAAAGTGAGACAGTGTTTCAAAAAAATAAGTAAATAAAAATAAAACGACGGGCAGGCAGTGTGGGTGGGCAGTTTAAATGGGTGGACTGACAGATAGACAATGGACGGACAGAGGAACAAAGAAATAAATGAATAAACAATAAATAAACATACATTTAGACAGTTTAAAATTGTCTTCTTATAACAACAATTTTATATGATTCATTACAATGTTTGTCTACAATATTTTGTACATTTTTAGCAAACATGGTATATAATTCCAGCGTAAATACATTCCTTATTAGCCCCTTAGAACTGATGATGAAATGCAATACCTGGTTGAGACAGTGGCAACTTCATCTTCCTAATAAGACCCTAAGAGCCCCTTTGTTGAAATACATATTATAAAATACAAATACAATTAAATATAAAATAAAAATAAAATACAAATGCATTGCAAATATCTTCAATTTCAGGTCCCCATACTTGACTTTCCTTTTACACCAACTTTGCAAATAAAAAGCAATTCCAGACTAGGACTAAGGTAAATATATATTTTAAATCATTTTGCAGAATATAAGTTCATGCAAAATGGCTTGAAAAAAAAATTACAGTCGTTAGCAAAGCAATGTTTTGTTTTATCAAGGAAAGTAGCTAGTCAGTTGAATTTCTTCGAACTTGACCACAAAGGTCAGTAAATGCAAATTGTTAGAGTTGCCTAATAAATATAACAAACTACTGTATAATATTCCAGTCTGGTGTTGGCCTATTTTTTTTTTCCAAAGATCAAACAATTTAAAATAATTCAGGATATCTATTGTTTTGTGTTTCAAAAAACTTCCTAAATGCTTGGGGTGACTCCTTTAGGCACACAGACTGAGCACTATATGAGAGGAATAAAGAAAAGCAGAAAAGCCCACCTTCTGTTGACTTTTCAGAGATGATAAGGCGAGCTCAGCTGGATGCCACATCACCAACAGGCAGTGCAAGTCAAAAGAGGAAGTGACTGGGTAATGTTTTCTGTACTGGTTCCAAGCACTGCTTTGACATTTGATCTGAATATGTTGTCAGTGTAACATTAAGGGTGTTATGGTGCTTCCACACAAAACAAGAGTGGTCACTTATTTGTGTTATCTTTGGCGAAATCAGTAGGCTTTGCTAACAAGTATAAGTATAGGCACAATTAAAATATATTGTCTCAAATATGAAGCACACAAATTGTGCTACTGTGTTAAAAGCCTATTTGAAAAATATTAATAATGTTATTGTAGACCATATGGTTCACATCAGCTTAGTGAGAGGTAACTGAGCACAAACAGACTTGGAGACGACAGTAGGTCAAGAGGTAAAGAGAGCCAAGAGATGCTCATTGAGTGTAATACTGTGAACCTGTGCCGAGTCAACCTCTCTTTAACTGTGGGTGGAAGGGAATTGGTACTTGGAGAGGAACCAAAAAGCTGTCTGGGTGTGCTTATCCTGGGCTTATAATACCGACATGGTGAGCACATTTCATGTCCAGTATATCTTCATTAAAGAAATGAAAACAACAAAAATGAAAATACCGTAAATAGATGTGTATATTTCAATCTTTTTTTAAAAATAGCCCTTTGTTTGCGACTAGTGAGCTGTATTGGTCTGATACTTTAATGTGGCCTTGGAAGTGTGATCTTCCATTGTCGCAAGAATTATGAACTAATATGTATAAAAAGAAGATACATTGTAATTTTCCTCTTTATTGCTGCACTAAAGATTCAGTGTGATACAATATTGCAAATTAAGTATTTTATGTTTCAGAACTAAATGTAAGAACAAGAGATACTATTATCGTGCAAGCATGAAGGTCAGAAAACAGCCACCCTGCTGAAAGAAAAAGTACTCCTCCAGCTATGAAGTGCTCTTATGCATGTAAAATATGCTGGAAAGTAAGTTCTGTTTAAATTGTCACAAACGTGGTTTGTTGTGTCACCAGAATACTTCAGAGATATTTCAAAAATTATCATCTAACATCCTATGAGACAACTATTGACCATGATTAAAAGGAACAAAACAGAAAATGTTATTTTAAATCTTCTCCGCTGCTAGCAATGCAAACACTATTGAATCCCAATTTCAGAGTGGTTATATAAACCCCAACTGTGTCCAGCTTGCAGTCCACATGGACTTCCAACCCTTTAATTTAAACTACATCCACAACTTTATACCTTAATTAGCACAAACACATAGATGTCCAAGCACCGGCTCTTGGCACCCTCACAACCTCATGCAATCAGCATGTAGTCTTTGGTGTGTGTTCAGGTAGGATAAAAGCTCTGCTGTGTTCACAGAAGGGGCAAGTTTACAAGGTTACATTGTAATGAGTCTCTTTGCCTGGCCAATCTCTCATCTGATATGTCCCAGTTGCTACTGTTAGGAGCACAGACCATTCTATCATTGTGTATACAGGGCTAGCCAGGTCCATCATTAATACTGTTCTTATCATCACGTCTGTCGTGATTTCCATCCAAGCCTCTGTTATCAGCGAGACCCATATCAAACCATGTCTGTCTTGTTGGGACATACAGCAGAAGATTTGCTACGAGGCACACTGTCTGTTAGTTGTTGGCTCCCGGGCAACAGAAGACACCACAACCTTGACATTAATGATTCAATGAGCACAGTAATTGAGTGCCTTTCTCATTTCCTGGCAGCTACAATACAAAGCTGGTGGTGGGGTGACACAAGAGATACAGAAGGAGTAGGATAAGGGTTGGCAGAGAAAAGCTTATGAAAAAAAAAACTGAAGGTGGTGAAAAATAGAATTGAGTAGCGAGGATAAGACATGAAGGAAAGGGAATAAGGAAGTGAAATGTAGGGTATGATGAGGATCAGAGGCAGAGGAGTGAGAAGAGATTGCTTCAGCTCATCATCTCAGAGGGTCTGGATCTCTCTGTGGTTGACAGTCCTGAGAGCTCCTCTCCTTTAGCCCTCCAATGTGCCTGAAGCATTATCTCCTACTTATCAGAGGGAAACACTTTCAGCTCACAAAATCTGTAACATTAAATAACATAAAATTGTCCCTTAATTATTACCATGAGCTTATCAAAAAGGACCATTACGCAAAAGCAGGACCACAAAAATATATTAAATATTGACTTTTAATTTGTTTCACACGTTAACTCAATACAGTACTGTTATTTTTTTTCTTGACATGATGCCTAGATTTATTTGGTTTCACCAATAAAACATAAAGCATTAAACCATTTTAAAATATTTTTGTCTTTAGAAATGTAAAGAAAAACAATTCTCACAATCATTGTTTAAACTAAAAACTCAAAAATTCACCTTTAGTACAAACAGCACAAACTGTGGAAAACATATATAATACTGTCACAATGTCATTTCTGATCCATTCACATAGGAGGTTGGTGCCACTTCCAACTCATCACATGGTGATCTTTTGTGAGGACCATGCAAGATTCCAGCTGTCTGAAATGAACACCAACCTGTGATCTTTTTACAATATTTTAAAAGTAGCTCAAGACCTAAAGTATATTTTTTTGTTATAAAAACATGTCTTCAGAAGACCTGGGTTGTGTGTCTATGACTAAAACAATAATCCTACATCTGACAGGAGCAGGTGTCCTCCAAAAGCTCCAGCACTCTGTCTCCTTCAACTCCTAAAAGTTTACAGACTGTTTTTAAAAAGGGAAAGTGACATTGTATCACATTATTTTTTATGTGTTACTGCCAAAAAAAAAAAAAAAAAAAAGAATATATATATATATATATATTTTTTTTATTTTTTATTTTTTTCATTCGTTCAACCTTTATTTAGGCAGGTTACTCCCATTGAGCCTCAAGGACTCATTTACAAGAGACCT
>JARVGS010000760.1:44624663-44635915 GCA_031762315.1 Hypsolebias antenori | reverse complement strand
GGAGCACAGGATGTTCTCCACTGCACACCTGTAGAAGGAGGTGAGGACTGAGCTTCTCAGACCAGCTCATCTCAGCCTCCTGAGGAAGTAGAGTTTCCTCCCACAGACCAAAAACGTGCATGTTAGACTGATTGGTAACTCTAAAATATCCCTAAGTGTGAGTGAGAGTGTGGACGGTTGTTTGTCTCGTTTGTCTCTATGTGTCTCTGTGATGGACTGGAGACCTGTCCAGGGTGTACCCTGCCTGCTGGACATGGGCACCAGTAACCCCTGTGATCAGAAATGTAAGAAGTGGGTAAAGATAATGGATGTACAGCATATGTGTTATCTATCTTGGATTTTGACTTGGCAACCTCATTTCCGATAATGATCTTTCTTAAATGGAAATTGGTACCTCACATATTTTTTAAAGTTTTTCAGCTTACAACATGCACAGACCTATGGACAAATGGATGGACAGATGGAAGGTATTTCCAATTTCCCCTCTTTGCTCTGTGACAGGGGACAATGAGCTAATTAGGCAAAATCATTAACCTGCTCTGTAAATACTGATAAAGGTTCGTATAAAAACTTCATTAAAAAATCAGAATACCAAAAATAGTTTTGCTGGTTGCTTGGGAAAAATGTGAAAACATTAGTGAAAAGGCAGAAAGCAGCAGCTGCTCAGATTTGACGTCTCAGCGTCAGGTCGCCCCAAGGCTGAGATGGGTTTCCCACAATTGATTGCAGCCTCATTAAAAACAAGTTTATGAGCATGAAAATGAAGCTGCTCTGACAGTTTGAGCTCAGCCTTCAACCGTGAATCATGTGACCTCATCAGACACGTGTCAGCCATGATTACCTGCTGCTAGTGTTATCCCCAGCTCTCAACTGGCCCTGCCAGGCCGCAGCCTCTGAGTTATGGTTCGGTTTAATGCGACACAGCAGCAAAGACACTTCGCCAATGAAGCAATCACCTCCAGAGCCATAACTCATGAGTGCAGAGCCACAGCACAGGGTGGAGACTAACCAGAGCAGCAAAACACACTTTTCACCAGCAACTGGATCATTTGCACCCAGTTTGCTGGTCAAGCTCCCGCTCACCAGAGGATACGTCCACATTACAGAGGCTCTGCTTCTGTATCCGTCATGATAACAGAGATCTGGAACAGAAGCTCAAACTGCTAAACATCCTGGACAACAACGACACTGAAGATGAACAGATCCTTTTTTATGGTTCCACTAGAAAATAACAGTTATAACTTGTTGACCATCAGTGTTTTTCATCCAAAATGGAAATCAAATAAAACTTTTATTAGTTGTTATTTATCGCCCACCAGGCTATTATTCTCAGTTTCTGTCTAAATTCTCAGACTTTTATTTGACCCATTATTGAATACTGATGAAGTCATAACAATTGGGGGGTGGGGGGATTTCAATATTCATGTAGATGTTGAAAGTGATAGATAAACATAGACTTAATAAGTTGGTTTGACCTAAACCGTCCACTAACCCATTCATTCTCTTCATCTTGGTTTGGTTCTGACATATGAAATAGAGTAATCTCTTAAAATATTCTCACAGTCCTTTTCTGTCTGACAAAAAAAAAAAAACATTTGAGTTGACACCGACTGTGAATACATTTCATTACAGTAGATAGTTATCTGAGGAAATGTATTCTATTTAGCAGAGTAATGCAACAGAGAGCAGCAATTTTAACACTAGTTCCTCACAAATCAATGAACTAGTTGATAGTGTGTTCACATCACTTGACAAACTTACTCTTAAAAAATGATCAGTCAGAGAAATCTGGCTCCTTGATTTAATTCAGAGCAGCATACTTTCAAACAGGTATCTAAAATGTTAGAAAGAAAATGGTTCTCCACGAACATGGAAGTATTTTATTTTACTGTGATTGTGAGTTTCAAATACTTATTTTTAAAAACCTTTTCAAAAACACATCCATGTCCTTGATTTTTAACACTTTGTGAAGAGTTGATTTTATTGGATTTTTATCTGATTTTATCAATCATACATTTTGTTACTGGATTTTAATTTACGTGTGTTTTTCTTGTATTTTGTACTGTCGACTTTGTAAGGCACTTTGGTCCATTGTGGTGTTTTAAATCACTTTACAAATAAAATTAGATTGGATTGACTTAACTTGGAGAGATGGTCTTCTAGCATAAAAGAAAGGCCCTCGTAAAGCCAGAATGGCACAATTCTTTAATAGATGAGAGCACAAACGACCCCAGGTTCCTGTTTAGTTCAGTATATTATAGACCAGAGGTGTCAAACTCACAAAAGGAGGTCAATCTTAAATCATTTTCAAACTAAGGGCCAGTTTCAGAATCTACATTAACTCAAGTTAGATACCCATTATCTTTTCTTGGCTGCAGGTTCCTCAATAAGAGTTTGACTGGTCTCATTTGACGTTCTCTGTTGCATTTTTGACATCATGATCAAAGATTACCAAAAAAAGTGATAAAAGTATTTTACATTTAAAATATAATTTTGGGGGCCACATAAGATGTTAACGAGGGCCACATTTGGCCCCTGGGCCTTGAGTTTGACACTGATGCTGTAGACCATTTTGTCACAGCTTTCAGAGTTGGCCTTCACCTGCTCATTCTGGCAGATGTAGCTGAGTCTCTGTTGAAACGTGGAATCCACATTTTCCAGTCTTGGCACAGAGTTGGTGCCTAAGAGTCGCTCCAGCACTTAGACATGGTTCTGATGTTGTTTGAGGGTCTGAAAAAAAGTTAAACATCATCCAGATATACAAACATGCAAAAGTTATTGAAATTTCTCCAAACCATGTTTACAAATGCTTAAAAGACGGCGGGGCGGGGGTCAGGGCTAACTGGGCACTGAGTTAGTCTAAACCTACAGCCGCTGCTATAGACTCAGGCTGCTGGAGGACAAACCACACGCCCTCCTCTCCTGTCTTTACTCAATCCACTCTCCATGTTTGTGTTTGTAATTACTTCCATCATTAACATGTGCTTTTCTTTGTCTTTCCACAAAAACTACACCTGGACCAGATGTTTTGTTTCATCTGCTCCAGTCAGTCAAAGCCAATAGCTGCACATCCTGAACCTAGTTCAGGTTCTGCTGGAGGTTTCCTCCTGTTAAAGAGTCATTCCTTCTTACTGTCACCAAGGCCTTGCTCACTGTGGGAGGTTGTGACAAAGTGAAGATTTGACACAGTCTGCTGGACTACGTTTAGATAACTTTTACTAACGGGCATTTTATCATGTATGAGAACGTAATGTGTTAAAATAGGAACTGAATTAACTGTAATTTGTTTGAAATTGTTTTAGCATTTTTCATACATTTCTTTTTTATGGTTAAGCTCAGTTTTCTAAAAGCTAACACATTTCTGGAAACATTTGGCAGTTTTATATAATGCAGCAAAACTTCCAGTTTGGAGTTTGAAAGATATTCATTTCATAAGAATATTTTTGCCGTGTTTTCATTCTGTGTGATGCAACAACACAATAACATTGATGATTTATAATGGTGTTGTTTTAGCCACCTAGTTTTTTTTTGTCTAATGTAGACATATTTCCTAATTCCAAGCCCAAGTTCCAGAACAGCTTCAGTATATATGTTGCAAGAAAGAGCAGCAGGAACAACAAAAAGATTCTGTTAGGAACAATAGAAGTAAAGCACTATGTGTGTGATCAGAAAACTGAAAGATTAAAACATGAGAAACATCCAGGAAGCTTCATGTTTCAATGGTGCGTGTGCACAAAAGGTTGTGTTTGCCATGTTCCACGTGCACGTCAGGATGTGCGATAAATGAACCTTTGGTGAAAGTGTGCATACATACACAGTACTGTACACACATATGAGAATTTGCATACTGCAATGCAAGCCTTTTCATTCTGCAATATCAAACTGCAAAGAACTGAAACTCACCAGCAGACAACAAAAATAACTTCATTTATCTCCCTGAACTTTAGAGGCATTTGAACGAGATGTTCAACTTATGATTTAGAGCTAAACAATGATAATGAACCACAACTAACCTGACACAATGTAATATTTAACAGCCCTCAAAAGGACGAAACAACCTCAATCTAATGAAAATGTAGATGTAATAACACATCAGTGACCACACGCCTGCTAGGTGCACAGACAGAGGAGTAAAGCCTCCCACATACTTGGGCATACTGTGTGTACTCCATGAGCTGCATGGACACTGTGCACAGACGGCTGAGGCTTCATACTCGAGTGTAAACCTTGATGGGCTGCAGCCCGGCTCTGCAGGCAAGGGGCGTTTACCATCAGGACAAACTGAGGTTGCCGATTGGTCATTTTCTGACACGCCTACTGGATTGATTGACAGGTTGCAAAAATAAAATAAAATAAAATAAAAACATGGAGTGCTGGTCCTGCAGTCCACACATCAGAATGGCCCTCCAGGAAATCTCCAGACCCTCCTGCAGCCATGCTGGACCTGATTTTAATTCTCTCATGACAAATTCCTTCATTTCTCATAATTTCAGTCATGGCGTCAATGGATGAGGAGGAAGAAATAACTTGCCTTTTGGAAAAAATATACAAAAGAAAAGGCCATTAAACCAGATCAGGGATGAAGAAAGTGGATTTTATACATTGGTGTCACAAACAACACAGTCCGTTGCCGGGCAGTTTATTGTGCGACACACGTGGTTGTAAAAATATATCTTTGCGCAAACATGGTTTGAGAGCATCCACTTTGAGTCTGCGTTGAGTTCGGGCACGTGCAGACCTCTGCGGAGTGAAATACAGTCCCTTGCTATTTTGCAGTTTGTTTTTCGCAGATTTTCAAAGTAAGATTGGACATGACACAATCAGCTGACTGATGGATGAGCCATGGGTTGTTTATTTAAAATAAATTATTTTAAATGATTTTGCACCATGTGTGAAGCCCACAAGGGAAGGGAAAGTTTCCTCCTGCAGCCTGTCATGATCTCCTTCTCTGCCACACACACATTTCTCCTGCAGCAGCTTTGTGAAGGTTAACCCTTTGCTGTCCAGATGCACCGATCGACTTTTGTCTTCCAATTTAAAATTCAAAGTTTGTCACATTGTAAAATCCTCACAATCACGAAATATAAAAATGTTAAAAGTTATTTATTAATTATTTTAGAACTTCTATGTTCAGTTGTTTCAGTGTAATTGATCAAGAAGTTCATTTCTTCTCCGTGCTGCAGAGCTGAAGCTGTGTGGCATCACACTGATGTCCCGCTGCACTTCTCTTCTCTTCTCTACAATTTAAATTTAAATACTGTAATATTTTAAATAAACAGTCCTTGCTACGTGGATTGTTTATTTAAAATGTTACACTACAGTATTTAAATTTAAATTGTTTATTTAAGGAGGGAGATTGAGAGTAACAAGCAATGAGTGTGATTGCAGCCTGGCACATGACAAAGTTTACTAAACTTGAACTGAACTTGAACTACTGTATCCCTAGTTCACAGTTTTTCATTCATCGCGGGTGAGCATGGTCCCAAACACCTGCGATAAATGAGGAACTACTGTACGCCCGAGTATGTGGGAGCTTTAAAGCACGTGACTGTCTAAGGGACACTTCCATTTTCACAGAGAAGAAAAGAGTGATGACTCCTCAGGTTGTCGAGGTGTAGACGAAGTTGTAAGGTTGTGCATTATTGTAGAACCATGGCAGCTTTGTCATTGCTGTAAGACATTAATGGAAGAACTCAGAGGGAGTGTGTTTGATCTGTGGACACATGGTGATGCCTGCCTGGATCATTATCTGACATACAGTCCCTGGATCATTTTTTTGGAGCTCTGTGCTGAACTGGCCCCCCAGTGTTACAGACAGAAACTAGGAGGAGCTGTGTGCTGGCTCAAGTCCATACCATAGTGGGGTGTGAGAGTACCATCTACTGCAGCTTTCCTGTCAAAGATGGCCGCCAATCAGCACCACCTGACGGTCATCACCTTGATGAGTTTCAACACTATTTAACGCTGCAGCTGGATGTTACTTGTTGCCAGAGCATTAGCCACTAATGGCACACTTATTGCTGGTCTGTGCTTATCTCTCGTGCAAAGTCTAAAAGCCTTTCTTGTGGTTACAGCTTACCTGCCTCCTCGGATCCTTGGTTCTCCTTTGGTTCACTCCTTGGTTCCAGTCATGCCTTGGCTCCCTTCGACTCCTCTCTGGGTTTCTCGAGTTGTAACAGAAATGCTCCGGCCAAACAAGTCCCAGAACGAGACCATGGACGAGCAAGCATCTCCTTCCCAGATGGAGCATGTTAACATAGTGGAGCAGATGCTCAAACAAGTCCTCACGCAACAATTAACCTCACAGAAGAACATGCAAGAGCTCAGAGGTATGGACTTTTCAATAAATCAATGGTAAATGGTAAATGGAGCTTACTTATATAGCGCTTTCCAGCCCCCCTATGAGGGGCCCCAAAGCGCTTTACAGCACCAACCATCCACCCATTCACACACACATTCATACACCAATGGTGGTAGGCTGCAATGCAAGGCGCCAGTCAGTCCCACCGGGAGCAACTCGGAGTTAAGTGTCTTGCCCAGGGACACAACGACACATGGTGTGAGAACTTGGGATTTGAACGTCCAACCTTCCGATTGGGGGTCGGCTGCCACTACCACTGTACCACGGCCGCCCCTCACTCCTTCTCTTCCTTCGGCATCTTCCACCTCTCCGACGTTAAGTTCCCCAGGACTGAACCAGTCCCCGACGCCTTGTCTCAACAGATAATGGTAAAACTGTCTGAATATTTCTCAGGAGATCCTGACCACTGTGGAGGATTCCTCCTCCAATGTAAACGTATTCAAAGGAGCCTCTCTAACCTACGCTACAAGGTTTTCCAAGATCATCTACTTTGTCAGTCAACTCAAGGGCAACACTCTCAGGTGAGCTAATTCATATTTACACTCCCATGAGTTGGAGTCTGTCCTTTTTGAACTAATTTTGAAAGAGTTTTGTAGGATTTTCGACCTTCCCCTTCGGGAACCCAAAGCCGTAAAACAGCTTCTAGGATTACGTCAGGGCCGACGACCTGTCGCCCAACACGCTCTCGAGTTCTGCATCCTCGCTGCTCAGATGACTTAGAACGAATCTGCCTTGCAAGATACCTTTCTGAACTCCCTTTCTGAAATAATCAAAGATCAAATCGCCGCTTGGGCCGAACCCGCAGGGTTTGATAAGCTTGTGGAGTAGGCGGTTGGCATCGATGAGCACTTCCGGGAATGTTGGCGAGAGAAAGACTACAATTTCCACAACTCTCCCACTTCCGGTCTCAGTACGTCACTAGGTGAGCGTCACACACTCAAATCCGCTACATTTTACCACAAGTCCCAGACGCCTGAGTCTTCCGGGTTTAAAATTTCTCGATCAGGTCCGCCTGCACAATCCCCTGCGTTACCTGACCCAGAGCCCATGCAAATTAATCACACTTGCCTCTCTCCTGAGGAGAGCCTTAGGCGAATGAACTCTAACTCCTGCATTTATTGTGGTAATCCAGGCCATTTTCTCGTTAAATGTCCGCTGCGGGGAAATTAAAATGCCCACTAGTAAAAAGGGAGATACTGGTGGGTACTTCTGCTCTTTCTCCCCCTGCTTGCCTTGAGTTACCCACAATCTTACAAATTGGTCAACAACGTCTGGCTGTCTCTGCTTTAATAGATTCGGGCGGAGAACACAATCTGATCAGCTCTAATTTGGTTAACACATATTCTCTTCCTATCCAAGAGATCCCCCCCAGTGTCCGTCTTTGGTGTTACTGGTGCCAATTTGGCCCAGATTCGCCTCAAAACTACATTCACCTCATTATTCTGGTAATCATCACAAAACATCTAGCTTCTTCGTGTTTGACTCTCCCAAACCTCAGTTAATTCTCAATTATCCTTGGCTCAGAGAACAAAACCCCAACATTAACTGGGAGCTTGGTCACATGGAAGGCTAGAGTAATGAATGCCTTAAACTTTAACTCCAGTCTGCCATCTCTTCTCATTCCTGCCCTGAACCTCCTACTGAGGAGATAAACCTGTTTAATATTCCCCAGGTCTATCAGGACCTTGCTCCTGTTTTCAGTAAAACGAGGGCTTTGTCCCTTCCACTTCACCGACCGTACGACTGTGCTATTGAATTGTTGAAGGGCACACCTCTCCCCACTAGTCGGCTCTACAATCTCTCTGGTCCCAAAAGAGAGAGCATGACTAAGTACATTAATGAGCCTCTTGACTCTGGTAATATTCGCCTCTCCACTTCTCCTCTGAGGGCAGGGTTTTTCGTCGTCTCTAAGAAAGACAAAACTCTGAGACCCTGCATTGACTATCATGGTTTAAACAATATCACAGTCAAGAACAAGTACTCGCTACCCTTAATTCTCTTCAAGAACAGCTCCAACTGGCAACCATAGTCTCCAAACTAGATCTTAGGAACACTTGTCATTTGGTCCATATTAAAGAGGGTGACCAGTGGAAAACAGTTTTTAGGACACCACTCGGCCACTTTGAGTATCTTGTAATGCCCTTTGGTTTGACGAATGCCCCAGCTGTTTTCCAGGCTCTTGTCAATGATGTTCTAAGGGACTTTATTGGGGATTTTGTATTTGTCTACCTAGACGATATACTCATTTACTCCCACAATGAGGCTGAACACACTAGACAAGTTTGCACTGTGCTACAAAGACTGTATGAGAACAAGTTATTTGTTAAGGGAGAAAAGTGTGAGTTTCATGTGTCTACCATGTCTTTTTTGGGGTTTAAAAAATAATCTATGAGAAGGGCTGTTGTAGGACCGACCCTGAAAAAACTTTTGCTGTGGTAAATTGGCCTGTTCCTGAGACCAGGAAGCAGTTGCAGCATTTCTTGGGCTTCGCCAATTTCTACAGGCACTTTATTAAAGTCTACAGTTGTGTAGCAGCACCCCTCTCCCAACTCACCTCCACTGCCAGGGCCTTTAAATGGAACCCAGAGGCTGACCTCGCCTTTCCTAGCTCAAAGGACTGTTCTCCTCTACCCCCATTCTTTGTCATCCAGATCCCAAGCAGCGGTTCATCCTGGAGGTGGATGCTTCTGATACTGGAGTGAGGGCAGTCCTGTCCCAACAATGTCCCAGCGATAACAAGGTACACCCATGTGCTTTTTTCTTTCGTTGTCTTTCTCAGGCCGAGAGGAATTACGATGTAGGCAACAGAGAACCACTGTTGGTTAAATTGGCCCTGGAGGAGCGGCATCACTGGCTGGAAGGTACCGAGATGCCGTTTCTCATCTGGACCGACCATAAAAACCTGACCTACCTCCGGGATGCAAAACGTCTCAGCCCCAGGCAAGCACGCTGGTCACTGTTTTTTAATCACTTTAATTACTCTCTCACCTTCAGACCTGGATCAAAAAATATTAAACCTGATGCCCTCTCACATCAGTTCTCTCCCCATGATGTTACTGAACAGGAGGACAGTATCATCCCAGCTTCCTGCATTGTGGGGGCCCTCACTTGGCCCATTGAGAGAGAGAGGTTTGTGAGGCCCTCAAGGATGAACCCGACCCTGACTCTGGCCCACCCGGCACTTTCTTCGTCCCGTCATCCTTGAGGTCGAAGTTACTGGACTGGTTACACTCAAATAAACTTTCCTGTCAACCTGGCACCTCTCATATGCTTTTCCGAGCTAAGACCCACTTCTGGTGGCCCACTCTATCCTCCTACGTCAAATCCTTCATCGCCACTTGCACGTGGAGCAAGCGGCGATGCAGGAACAAGACTAGCAACCAACACCCTGCTGGCCTCCTTCACCCACTTCCAACCCCCAGCCGTCCATAGTCCCACATTTCAGAAGGCTTTGTCACGAGTCTACTCCCATTGAAAGGTAACACAACAATTCCTACAGTCATCGATAGGTTCTCCAAGGCGACACACTTTATCCCCCTCCCCAATCTCCCCTCTGCCTTTGAGACCATACTCCTTTTGGTTCAACATGTTTTCAAGATCCATGGTATCCCCTCTGATGTGGTCTTGGACTGGGGAACACAATTCATCTCCCAAGTCTGGCGTTACTTCTGCAAGACCCTGGGGGCTTCCTCCAGCCTCACATCAGGGTACCACCCCCAGTCCAATGGCCAAACTGAATGTGCTAATCAGGAGGAGCTCAAGGCCACACTCAGGTGCGTGGTGGAGAAGAACCTGTCCACCTAAAGGAAACATCTGGTCTGGCTCGAGTACGTTCATAACACCCACAAATCTGCTGTGACAGGTATGTCTCCCTTCTAGGCTTCTCTTGGGTATTTCCCGCCTTTTTTTCCTTGCCAGGAGAATTACACATCAGTACCATCAGTCCAGCATAATTTTTGTCGCTGCTGATGCATCTGGCATTAGACCAGGTCTGCCCTACTTCGAACAGCTGCCCAAACTAAGAAGTACACCGACCGCCATCGATCGTCAGCACCTTCGTATCAGGTAGGCCAAAGAGTTTGGCTTTCTACCCACAACATAACCTTAAAGGACACTCCCAGAGAATTGGCCCCCTGCTTCATTGATCCGTTCCCTGTGGTCAAAATCATCAATCCCTCTGCTGTGAAACTCCAGCTCCCATCTTCTCTGCAAATCCACCACACCTTCAATGTAAATAATAAACACTGTCAATCGAATCTTTGAGTCTTGCCTCGTTTTCATGGTCTCGTACCACTCTGGGTTCCTCGAGTCATAAAATGGGGTCCCTTGGAACCGGAGCCTTTAAGAAGGAGCTGACTGACAGGTTGGGTATTTCAAAGTCGTCCCTGAGCTGTGCCAGCTGTATGAGACAACCTCATCCATATGATGCTCTAACATATCGGATGTCCCTCTACCAAGGATGAAACACTCAAGGTACAAGGAGCCTTTATTGTCATTTGCATCACATGTGGTACATGAGGTGGAACAAAATTGTGTAGTCAAGGTCCCAGTTAAACCCCAAAATAGCAAAAATATAAAGTATACTGAAGAAAAGAAGAAACAGTATACAAGTATCTAAGATACACGCCAAACAATAATAATGTAATATAATACAGTGTATTAAACAGCAGTCTGAACATTAGTCAGTTGTGAGCAGATGGGTGTGAAAATAGTAGTTTATGGGTAAGAGATCAGCAGCATGGATAATCAGCAGTACAGATGAAGTGACCTATCACCAATAAAAGTGTCATTACAGTGATTATTCTGGTTAGGGATTCATGAGTCCAACAGCTTCAGGGTAGAAGCTGTTCCTCAGTCTAGTGGTTCTACACTTAATGCTCCTCAACCTCCT
>JARVGS010000760.1:44371051-44381280 GCA_031762315.1 Hypsolebias antenori | reverse complement strand
TGCCTGAGTAAGTTTTTGCTGCCATGTCAGCTTTTGTTTTTCATTGTTTAAAAAATAAATTTATTTTATTTTAACAAATCCTGCTGTGCTGCCTACCTGCATTTGGGTTCAAACACGAGGATCATAACAGGCGCTGTAGTTGAGATATTATTTGAGCTTTGGAGATGTTAATCAGCTGCTCCTGGTTGTAAAAAAAAAACAACCTTGTTGTTATGGTTACGGATAGAGGTGCAAATCTCTCAGTGTCTGACAAATCGATTCGATTCCGATTTTGGTGTCACGATTCGATTCAAAATCAGTTTTTCGATTCAGAAACGATTTTTCTATTGAAATTGTCATAAATTTAGTTTCAGTGATGTAACTGACAAGCTGAGAAGAATAAACAATGGAAACAAATAGAACATTTATTAAAAAATATTTTAAACTGAGAATATTAAACAACAATGTAAACAAATGAAACATTTATTTAAAACAATAATTTTAGGTTCCTTAATGTATCAATTTTTTTTGCATAGTTTGATAATATACCAAAAATAGGAACAAATAATGAAGCAGTGCATAAAATTCTGTAACTGAAATTACCAGTATTAGGTTAGCTTAGTTGCCTAGATTTCTCTAAAACAATAAAATAAAAAGAAAAATCTAAGAGCAAATAATTCATCCATCCATCATCTTTACCCACTTCTTCCTTTTTGAGTCACGGGGGTCACTGGTGCCCATATACAACCATCTATGTGTGAGAGGCGGGGGACACCTGGACAGGTCTCCAGTCCATCACAGACAAATAATTCAAAATATATAAGTAAACAAACTTCAGCCTAACATAGTATATTAACCTTTAACTCAAAACAAAAGACAGACTTCACAGTTAATTTTAACCATATTGATTTATATTTAGTAAATCTTTAACAAAATTTCAAAACCTGTGCAAGTTTACACAAAATCTCTTCTTAACTGTAATTTTAAAACATAAATTGTATCATTTAGAACTGGCTCCAGTCGATGTGTCTTATCTGTCCTCTCCAACCTGTTAAAAAGACAAATTACATTAAGTTTGTTGTATATTGTCTATAAGTTTTAGTATAATGTGAAAAAACAACAGTTATCTTTGAGCTGCAGCTGCATCAGAACTTCTCCCTCGTTATTCTTGTTTCATGCTGGAGCTGTGTGGAACTTTATCTCTGTGAAGGAATAACGTTTGTTGCTTCCAGCGCATTAAAAATAAACCTAAACCCCTTAACTTCCACTGAGCTGTCTGCTCATAAATCCTTTGTGATGTAGCAGGAGATGAAGAGGGAAATCTGCACAGCTGTTAGAGAATCAGCCGGAAGTTTGTTGCAGAGTTCGCTGGTCAGCTGCTTTCACTTTCATCTTCCACGCATTTTATCGTATTTCCAAAATACTGTACCGTAGTTTTATTTGACACTTCTTGCAAACAACCATTCTCTTGTTAAGCTCTGTCTTCCCCCAGAACATTGTAGGATCTGAAATGATTTTTAAAGGCGAAGGAGCGAGTTGAATCGCGCTGTCTCCCTCCTCCAGGCTCCGTTCAGATAAAGGGAGCTGGCTAACTAGCTTGCTGTACGGTGGCTTACACGGTCAAAATCTACGGCGGCCGAGCGGACACATAATGCAATACGCAGTACGCTCAGGAGTAGGAGTGGAAAAAAGATAAAATAAAACACGTTTTAAAATCGTTTTGGGGGTTTTTAGAATTGATTCTGAATCGCCAGGACTAGGAATCTAGATTCTTTATCAAATTGATTTTTTTTTCTGCACCCCTAATGCAAATGGAGAAAAATTTGGACTTGGAGAAAGCTGTAAACATGACAAGACAATCAGAAGAGATTAAGAAGCAACAAAGTGCTCTGAGATGTGAAGCCAGTGTAATGCAGACAAGTGTCAGCTCTGTGGATAGAGTTGTTAAAAGCAGACAATAGTTTGGGAAATCCAAATATAAAACGTTTAAAAATAAATGCTAAAACACATCCACAGCTTGACAGCAGAAGCACATGAAGTACAGGTAGTCCTCGACTTACGAACAAGATCCGTTCTTACGCACCATTCATAACCCGATTTTGCCGTAAATCGGAAAATGCACGGTAAACTGCGTTTTAAACACGTTTTTTTTTTCAATGTAACACAAAACCAGCGTACATTCTGTACCTTAACCATGTACAGAACTGTATTTCCAAGCAGTTAGCTAACACAGTACCCTCACAAAACAAATAAAATACTGCACAGTACGTTTCATAATGAAATAAAACAGTAAAAAAAACTGTACATGTATCCCTCGCCGTCACTCTTTCTCTTTTTTCTTTAAAATCCAATCCACCTCGGTCAAGAGTGTTTACAGGTAAGTCCAACCAACGAAGTTCATTAGAACAAGAGCTGCTGCTAATTTTACAGGCTGCACCGCCTTAGAGCACAAACAAAATGGACTCAGCACATGTTGTTGTGTTCACAGAAGATGGACGCCAGAGAGGGGGAGGAGTCCACAGGGTCTTAAAGGGAAAGGTATTAGCACCCCACGCACAAAAGAAACGGCACTGTGTGTAGCTATTGAAAGTCAGTGGGAGGTGTGATGATGTCACTGGGAGGCGTTCGCAAGTCCGTGTTGCCGTAAGTCGGGGGCGCACAGATCACAGTGCCGAAAGCCAGGGAATAATAGTGTGTTTTTAAGTGAGATTTAAAAACTGTGAGGGAGGGGGCCTTTCTGACAAGCAGAGGTAACTCGTTCCACAGTCTTGGGCCTGTGACAGAGAAGGCCCTGTCACCTCTGTGCTTGAGACAGTTCCTGGAACTGTGAGGCGCAACTGGTCTGTTGATCTGAGAGAACGTGGTGGGACATAAGGCTGGAGCAGATCAGTAAGATAGGAGGGGGCAAAACGGTTTCTTGATTTATAGACACACAAGCGCATTTTGAATTGGATTCGAAGGTGAACCATTACCCAGAGAAGGGAGGCCAAAACGGGTCTAATGTGCTCTCTTTTTTTGTGCTGGTTAAAAATCAGGCTGCCGCATTTTAGACCAGTTGAAGTCCAGCTGTGGAGGTCTGACTGATACCAAAAAGGAGCGAGTTGCAATAGCCTGGATGTAATGAATGCATTAATTAATGTTTCCAGGTTGTTTTTAGATAATATGGGCTTCAGCTTAGACAGCCACCTCAGCTGGAAAAAGCAGGATTTAACAATCATATTTACATGATTGCTGAGTTTCAGTGAAGGGTCAAGTGTCACTCCTAGATTAGTGACTCTTTGTTTCACTAACAGTGACAGAATGGATAGGTCGATACAGTGGTTGGTGATTGTATCATTGGATGGGAACAACATAACTTCAGACTTCTTGTTGAAACTCAAGAAATTTAAAGCCATCCAGTCTCTGATGTCAGCCAGGCAGTCCAGCAAACGTTGAATAGAGCGGGAACTGTTAAGTCTGAGGGGAAGTAGATTTGGCAGTCGTCCGCGTAGAAACGGAAAGGTATGGTATGTTTCTTAAAAAAATAGCACCTAGTGACAGCAGGTATAAAGAAAATAAAAGAGGACTGAGGATGGACCCTTGCGGTACCCCCATTTAATTGCTGCTGAGGTTGAACTAAGATCTTTGGTGGAGACACAAAAGGACCTGTCAGCGAGGTAGGATCCACACCATTCGAGGGCTGACCCTGTGATGCCCACCCACTGTTCCAACCTTGCAATGAGGATCTCATGGTCGATCGTATCAAAAGCAGATGTGAGGTACAGTAAGAGAAGGAGCACAGAATCACCAGAGACTGTAAATAGGAAGATGTCGTTAAAAACCTTAAGTATAGCAGTTTCAGTGCTGTGGAGAGGTTTAAAGCCAAACTTGAATAGCTCTAAGATGGTGTGATCCTCTAGAAAGCATTTCAGCTGGGACTCCACTATTTTTTCCAGTAGTTTAGTGACAAATGGGAGTCTGGAGACAGGCCAGAAGTTAGACATGACTGAGGGGTCAAGACTAGTTTTTTTCAAGAGTGGTTGGACAGCAGCATGTTTAAAAGATTTTGAAACCACACCTGAGGCTAAGCTGCTATTCACAATGGCAAGAACAGGATGGATATAATTCATGTCTCCAAAATCTGTTTGATTTGTTCAGCTCTTTTTATTCCTGCAGTCCAGGATGTGACGCATTGCTAAAAGGGCAGGACATAACCCTTTATTAAGAGGTAAATACATTTTCAGACGTTGTTTCAAACAGATGGTTCTAATCCTGATCTGATCTAAAGTCAGTCTCCGGTTCAGAAGATCTTCAGTTTGACACCAAATGACTGAGAAAATCATAAAACTAAATAAAAAGAAAGACTGCATACTTCTGCAGATGTTTCTTATTCAGAGCATAAAATCAACAAAGTGCTGCCTGAAATCTGGAGGATCTGCTGAAACACATGGAGCCACAGGAGCTCATCACCAGCTGATGGAGACACCTTCTCATCTCACTATTCATTGCATCAAAACGAAGACTCCTGAAAGTGTTGGCTAAATTTCCGCTTTCATCAGAAACCAGGTCTGAGCCCAGAGCAGGTGTGCACCTGCTGTCCGTGCTGCAGCCGTCATCACAGAGCTTCTCAGTCCTCAGAGTGTCTCCTGCAGGAACTGGCTCAGCTCTAATCAACACCATGCTGCATCGTTCAAAGAGGCTGGGGCTCATTCTGCAGATCAGTTAGACAAGAGTTATTACATATGACATAATTAAACTTCTTATAGAGAGAACATAAATTAAAAACTTAATTTGATTACAGACTTGTAATATGCCTCAGTAATCACTGAAATTAAAAAATGGCTCAAAAAGGAGAGAAGGAAGCTTCAGACTGACCATGAAAACTGAAAGGTGCATCAGTGATGTTCCTGATGGATCTGTGCTGCCCGTCTCTTTCTGTCTTACAAATAATATCTCTAAATGTTGGCACCAAACTGCTCTGTCTGATGATAGGGCTGCAGAAGGATCTCCCTGCTGACTGCATGAAGCTTCACACAGCCGGCAGTTTCAGACAAAGAAGATCTGCAAACATTAAAAGATTATGGAAAGAAATTAGTCTCAAACGTTAAGGCAGCTGTAGCTGAGTGGTTAGAGCAGTCGTCCTCCAGTGGGAGAGCTGGGGTGCGATTCCAGCAGCAGTCACATGTTGAAGTGTCCCTGGGCAAGACACTGAACTCCTCATTGCCTCTGATGTGTCCCATGGATGTATGGATGTGATGTAAAGCTCTGATTAGTCTCTACAGATCCAGATGTGGTAGAGTGTGGTATGAATGTGTGTGTGGAGGTAAATGAGGACACAGATTGTTGTAAAGAGCTTAAATATATAAAGGTGCTGTCAGTGTGAAAGAACCGAAGATGAACAACTCAGACACAGGAAACTCAATTCAGTGTTTTTATTTACAGTGATGAATACTTCAGGATTAATCAGGAACGCTGTGGAGCACAGAGATGGATTTAGTTCCACAATAAGACTCGGGAGGTTTTTCTCAGAATATACAATGTCCTTACTGACAGATGTAGTTGAAGGTTTGGGTTCTTGAATCCTTTGTGGCAACAAGAAGGTTCAGAGATCACTAGAGAGCATGTGGCTGGAGACACAGGAGAACAGCTGAAAGGGGCGCAGGTGAGTTCCAGAGGTTCACGTGGAGATCTGAGGGCACAGGTAAGTCTCAGGTGGTTCACAAGAACGACCATAAGGCACAGGTAAGTAATCACAAGGCTCAAGCATTACACAGGTGTCTATCTCCCTGCTGTGGGGGGACACCCTGGGCAGGTCTCCAGTCCATTACAGGGACACATGAGAAACATTTGAACAAAATGAACCTAACGTTTAGTCTGTGTGAGGAAACTGGAGAAAAACCACTAAAGAGATGGTTAGTAAATCCAGTTATTGCCGTTTCACTTATCTGATGTAGTCTAAATGCAGACTGAAAACCTTTATAAAGGCTATTGTTCCACAAATTTAAAAAATGTTTATTTGAGCACGTCTTAGATCCAGCAGCTGTCCTGCCCACCTCCACCTTTAGTTCTGATGGACCACAGCCTCCGGGTCAGTCGAACAGCCTGAAGGAACCACTGAGGAGGGTTCAGTTCAGGTTTCATGCTGCAGACTCTCCACTGATGTTAAAAGTTGTTGATTTTTATTGGGAAACAGTGGCCAGCTCTGCTGTTGGCCACGAGACTTTCCTCAGGAGACGAGAAAAGAAAGCTGACGAGGAGAAGCCTAAGCTGAACCTCACGAGTCACGCTCAGTCTGAGGCGCCCCATTAATCACTGCATCTTTTCATTAACTGTTGCGTGAGCTGGTTTTGAAACTCCTCCTTCGGGGATCATGGAGATGCAGAAATATATGGCTTGGTGGGTGAGGAGGGTCAGGAGGAGGAGGAGGAGGAAGGAGGCCTGGCTGGGCAGCCTGGTTGAGCAACAGCCGCGATCGAACGGGACAACCACCACCCTTCACCCAGTTCTTCTGCTCTCTGATTGGCTAAAGAAGTGGGGGTGAGTGTTGGAGCAGCAAGTGGCCCCCTCTGAGTGGACACCCGCTGAGACACAAAGCAACAAATGCTGCCGAGGCCGAGGGTTCAAATCCCAGCAGGTTGATGAACGTGAGGAGCAGTGAGCCAGCAGGAGGATGCTGCTGCTGCTGAGACCTCCTGAACGCTGCAGGTCCACTGATCATATACTGTGTACCTGCTGTACATATACACACATTGCATAGTAAACTTGAGAGTACTTATAGCTGGATACACACAACACTCACCGCTCACACTGCATCAGTGCACATTCTGTAACACCTCAACTGAGTGCATGGTGGCTGCATCAGGAGCTCCTGACAGATGTTCTCCATCAGCTCACTGCATGGTTTTGAACATTCAGCTTTTTCTGATCTGTGCAGCAGAACTTGTAGTCTGAAGCAACGAAGAGGCTGGACAGGAACCAAAGGTTTTATTCTCAGAAAAGACGTGTCTCACACAGGTCTTACGATGACGTAAACCAAGTAACGACAGCTCCTTCCTTTACACTCACAAAGCTCCTGAGAGGCCACTTCTTTTTAAAGGTGTGGGGAAAAAAATCAACTAAAAAACTGTGCACACACCAACAATATCCTTGGTACTGCTCATACTCATGCATTAGAAATGACATTTCAAGAAAACACCAGACACAGCATGTTAGCACAAACACCTCATCCCAGCTGTCAGCACGGTGGTAGAGGCTTGATGGTTTGGGCTCCATTTGAGTGGACCAGAACTCCTCTGTAGACCTAAGGGTCCTGGAGTAAATGTGTCCATCTGTCAAACAGCTGAAGCTTGGACCAAACTGGGTCCAGCAGGACCATGATCCCGAACACAGCAGCTGCCCTACAACAGAGCAGGTTCAGAAGAAAAGAATGAAGAATGAATGCAACGCTCCAGACAAAGTTTAGAACCTCAACCTGACTGAAATGTTGTGGTAATTCAAAATGAATATTTTTTAAGTGTGAGGGGAACAAGTCTCTTTCACATATAGATGTGGCGATGCCTGTGGTAGGAACTTTTATCACAGTTAGTAAGAAGTATAGACCCAGACTGACTGAAGGAGCACAAGGAGCACACAGATGTAAAATGCAAACGGCTCATCAGGTGAGTAGTGAGAAACAGAGGACACAAAAGTCTGGGGCTAATGAGGGAGGTGGCTGCAGCTGAGACTAACGGGAAAGAGGAACAGGTAAAGTGGGTGTGGCAGGACAGAGGAGTCAAGACTGAAAGTACGGGGAGAAGTGGCTGGTGGCACAAAGGAGCAACAACATATGAACCCAGAGGAGAAAAACAACAATCGATAAAAGAAGAAAAGAACTCTAAACTGAAAACACAGGAAAAAACAAGACAGACGGAGACACATTTAAAGAGCTGAGCAGATCCCACCATTTACAAATCTCATAAAACTGAAGCAACGTTGAAAGGCAGAGTGGGACAAAGTTCCTCCACAACCATGATAAGGTCTGTTTCTGCAGTCAGGTTAGACAGCCTGAATGACATTTTTCAGCTGTCAGTAAACATCTCCAGCAGTCTATGAGCCGGGTGGAGCCCATGGTGCTGGAAGAGCCGGTTCTTGTGACTGCTCACACCACCTCAAGCCTCGACCTTCCACCTGAAGCAGGCGGAGAAATGAGAGCGAGGACACAAGCAGCCTCTTCCTTCTGTTGGTTCCTCACACGGTTCTCTGAAGCGTCTCATGGATTATTCCACCTGGAGCAGGACACATGGACATGTGTCTGCAGAGCGGAGATGTCTTCTGATGGCAGCTTCTCTTCCTGTCTGTTTACATTTACACTATTAAACTAATGATTTATTGCTGTGTAACTGTGAAACAATAAAGCACACCTGCAGGATGACATGCTCTCACCTGCGTGATGTTTCCACAGGTATTTTATCAGTAATTGTCTCGCTGACAGCAACAAGCTGTAAAAACCTGCTGCAAGGGAATTCCTGGCTTCAAACCGGCTGCACGTCCACTCTCGGTGCGGCTGAGCGGCGTGTCGGGGTGCAACGCATCTGAATGTGAACAAAGGATGCTCTACGTCACGTTGAGGAAAAAGTCATCTGCAGCATTCATTCAGATGCAGATGATGGACGCTCCAAACACTCATAACGTAGTGTGGGCTTTGTGAAGGGTTGGCCCTGAATGCAGGCTGATACAAGAATCTCAAAGGTGAAACTCAAATGTAGTGATGGGCTAATGATCCAGAGGCCTCGGAGCTAGTGTCAGTCTTCCTGAAGCACACTCATAACACCGTGTCGGAGCTTGTATTAAACACCGTCGTGTGACAATGCCCCAGCTGCATTTCACTCTTCAATCAGTTTTACAGATTTGAATGGTTTGGTGTTATACAAGTTAGTTATGATGCATCATTATTACTAAATAATGCTGGTTTGTGAGGAGATATAATTTTGGAAAGTAAATTGTCTAATTTGACGATTTTCAGTTGTTTTGAGAATAATTGGATATTCTTCCACTGAATAAAGAAAAGTGTGTCCAAGGATCTACATTTAATGTTTCAATTATTGAATTTGTCATGCTCACATAAAACCCTCTGGCACCAACGCTGTATTATAAACAGGAAGTTGGCCATTTTGGATCGAGGTCCCAAATTTCACACCTTTTTGGAGGTTTACAGCCTACACATTTGAACAAACTCCTCCTAGGGATTTTGCTCAATCGGTTTGAAACTTGACCATTTTGTTCATGGGACATGGTGAACAAAAAGCCATCTAAACGGTTCATTTCGGAGCATGCTGAAGGGGAAGGGCCAGACCTTAAAGTTTGACATCTCGCCATGAAAAATGAAACGCTAATAGCGCCTACAAGAAAACTGTCTGAGACATCAAACCTTCAGTGATTGATCCACATCTAGTCCCATGCAAGACTGAATGGTCAAATCATGACATCACTTTAGCCACGCCCACTGAGAACAGGAAGTGTAAAGTTTTAAGTTGAACTGTACCTATCTGACCCCTGTGACCTAATCAACATAATAGTGTGTCCAGTGACCTAAGACATGTTGGTGTAATTTGATTTCCAACACTGACAGTTTTGGGTGGAGCATGTGGGCGGCGCGGCGTGGCATAGTAAGATGCAACGCCATGGCCATGTGTTTGGCTCTAATTTCTACAGATTTGAGCCGAGATGCACGAAAATCAGTATGATCAATTAATATCCACCCCTTGAACAGGAATCCATGATAAGTGGCCAAAAGCCTACACAGTGCCCCTAGAATATTTTAAAACTGGAGCCCCAAGCCATTTTTTGACCGATAATTCTGAAACTTGGTGTACATATGAATCTTTTCAGGACCAATGAAAAAGTCTCCGGTGCCCTGGTCCAAACCCAACAGGGAGTCGGCCATTTTGGTTCAAATGATCATTTTAGGGCATTTTTCAATTTTCATACATGACAAATTTTAATGAACTCCTCCTAGGGATTTTGAGTTATTGACTTCAAACTTGGCTAATGCCTTGGGGAGTAAAAGTTATCAAAATCTTGAGTTTTCGGATATGCTAAAGGGGCATGGCCAGGCCTCAAAGTTGCCCTTCACGCAATAATTTCAGAACACTATAACTTTCAAATGGAAAGACCAAATTGCACCAAACGTGGGATGAGTCATCCCTGCTGGATGCCCTTCTTCCAGTTATTTAACAGTCAACAATGGTGTACCACAAGGCTCAGTCTTAGGACCAACCCTCTTTACAATCTAC
>JARVGS010000760.1:43999166-44014761 GCA_031762315.1 Hypsolebias antenori | reverse complement strand
GCAAACAAATAATTGTTTTTACCATGTTAATCTTGTTAAAGTCCTTCTGTGCACTGTGGCTGCCACAATCCTTTTTTTTGGCAAGATACCGCCCACATTTCCGGGTTGTCAGCGGTGACGCGTATCATAAGTGACGCGTCAGCGGTGATGCATAACAGATGCGACTTATATGGCGGTGCGACACATTTATGGATTTTTCCAAATTATTGGACATAATTGGACAGTGCGACTTATAGGGCGGAGCAACTTATAGGGCGGAAAATACGGTAGTTGAAACCAGGGTCGGATGGGCAGACACAATCAGTTGAGGAGAAGGCAGAGCAGTAAATCCTAATGACGTGGCTTGAGGTCAAGATCCGAAAGATAAGGCTCGAATTTGAGACAAGATGTCAAGTGTGAAAACAAGATGGTTGGATATCAGAGAAAGGTATGATAGGTATGAATATATGAAAGGTATGATAATCTGGTGGGGAACTAGAGTGAATGAGGATCTTAAATAGTGAGGGGAACAGGGGTAGGGCATGAGCGCTGATTAAGTTGTGAGTGCAGAGGGGGCATGGCAGAGTGACTAAGCAGCAGAAAACATGATATGAAAAGGCAGAATCATGACACACTCCCGTTTTCTTGGACAGTAGACCCCAAGTACTTGAAGTCCTGCACCTTTGTGACCTCTGGTCCTTGTAGTCTCACTGTTCAGAATCAGGGTGCAAAGCACAACTCAATACTTCATTTAATAAAGTATTGAGTAATGCTGCTCTTGGGTCAGAATGACCCCTGAGGTCTCAATTTTAAAGATGGAGTGTTGAGAACATTATTAGTTTTAAACTTTTATAAGATTTATTAGGAAAATAAACTCTGATCAAGATGTCACTACAGCTCCATGGATTAAAGTTCTCCGTCACCACGACAGATTTCCATCTTGTTTAAAAATGAAAGTGAGAAATAGATGTGTTTTGTTGTGGTCTTTTGAAAGCCCATCCATTCATCCATCATCTTCTGCTTGTTCCTAAGTCAGGTCGTAGGGGCAGCAATTTGAGCAGGGCGGTCCAGACATCTCTTTCCACAGCTACCTCTTCCAGCTCTTCTGGGAGGACTACAAGGTGTTCCCAGGCCAACCGAGAGACATAGTCTCTCCAGTGTGTCCTGGGTCTTCCCCGGGATCTCCTCTTAGTCAGACAAGCCCAAAGCACCTCCAGAGGGAGCACCCAGGGTGCATCTTTACCAGATGCCCGAACCACCTCAACTGACTCCTCTCAATGTGGAGAAGCAAGGATAGTGAGCATGTCCAGAGACAACACACAGAGGCACTGACATATTGATGACAGCTAAGTGCATGTCATCAGGGCAACCCCTCAATGCCTTCGATTTGTGTCCCATCGGTGTATGAATGTGATAAAGCTCTGATTATAGATCTAGTAGAGTGTTGTATGAATGGGTAAATGAGTGCATGGACTGTAGTGTAAAGTGCTTTGAGTGTCTCGATAAGATAGAAAGGTGCTATATAAGTGCAGCCCATTTTCCATTTACTATAACTGTATTGTGAAAAATGTACCGTAATTTAATAAATGATCAAATATGAAATAAACAGTATTAAATGACTACATGAGCTGAAATCCTGTAAATATAATCCCTTTGAATTAAATTGCTGTTTTAGGGGAGAAATCTGTCAGTCTTGCAAAAAAAAGGGGGAAGTTAACTTATACTCTGCAAAGGAGTTTCTGTGCTTTAATTTTTCAAAATGTATCTGACAACCCCTCATACAAAAATGACATGGGACAGGTAGGGGTGGAGGGGGATGATGGTCAGGTAACCTCTAGCTCTAGATATAGAAAAAAATTCTGTAATTTTTTTTTTTATGCTTTAATCCCTAAACCTGTCAGTTTGATCAGCTAGATCCAGTGTATGTTGAGTTTTTTTTTAAGTTTTTTTACAGACACAAAAATCAAAACTAACAGCAGTAAAGTGCAGCAGAGGCAGAAAATTAATCCAGACTGGTTTTGACTCAAAGATCATGTTTACACTGAAACACTGAAAGTGAAAAGGTCCAGTTGGAGCTGCAAGATAAACTGTCCTCGTCGTCCCTCAGACCTGGACCAGGAGGTCTGAGGATCTGATAGGTTTTGATCTCTTTGTGTTCAGGGGCCAGAACTCGAGCATCCATCGCTGTCTCCATGTTTGACCACTCTCAGCCGTTCAAACGAGAAGCCGTGACCTCTGACCCTGCAGCATCAGGACCGTCCTCCTGCAGCCTGCTGGGGCCGCTCAACCTTCACATGTACAGGTAACACGCACCTGTCCTCAGCCTGTGCGTCCTCAGATTGTTGTGCTGTTCTGACCCCTTCCTCCTTCTGCAGTCAGTTGCCCCCCGCTGCTCCTCCTGCTGATTCATCCTTCAGCTCCTCTTGTATTGAGGAAGATGAGCAGGAACATGAAACCAGCAGCCAGCCCTCCATGAGTATGCGCACACTTTGATGCTATAGCTCCGCCTCCTGCGGATCAGCACACATGTGAGTCTACAGCCTGTGTTTCCCATCATGCTGAGACTCCTTCTTGTTGTTTCTGCAGCCACCGAGAGTTCTGGTTCTTCGTCTCGTTGCCTCTCTGGTTCCACAGGCTCCGACAGCGGCTGCGTCTCCTCCCACCTCCAGGAGGCGATACTTGGAGAGTCCAGTCTACCCAGCCAGCCCTCTTCCTCCTCATCCTCATCTTCCTCCAGCAAACAGCACCTACCCAATGACTACTTGTCTTCTGTGAGTGCAAGAAAGGTTTCAGTGGTCAGAGAAAAGCTGATCAGTTTGAACACTGATTGATCAAAGGTAAAAGTGAGGTGATGATGTAATCAGAGATAGTCACATGACCACTGTGTTTGCCAGCAGAAAGCTGCCACCGTCATCTGACCTTCACCTGATCCTCCTCATGGTGAGTAAGTCATTTATCATTCATTCTGATCAGCCTGTGTTTAGGTTTTCCAACAAAAACCTGTTTAGTATAGAATAGAATAGAATAGAATAGAATAGAATAGAATAGAATAGAATAGAATAGAATAGAATAGAATAGAATACAGGCTGATGATGATAAAGGAGAATCACCTTGCACAGGGAATGTAGACTGGGAGAGAGAAACCAATGCACCCTCAGTAAAGAGGTCCGTGGTGACAGTCTGGTGGTCAGGCTGTGTCTCCTGGATTCACCTCCTGCAAGGTCAGGTACATAGGATTCAGGGTTGCAGGTGAAGACAATGCCCTGGATGTACTAATCCTTGGTGACACATCTGGCTCTAGGGCTATATTAAGATTACCTGGCCTTTGTAGAGTATCTGGGTGGTGTCCTGGAACAGGTGCCATTGGGGGATTTTGATGTTCTTCAAAGTGATTTCATGATGGAGTCATCTGGAGGAGAGTGATTGTGAGGGATGGCCTCCCTGATCTGAGCCTGGGTGGTGGTCTGTTATTGGACTTCTGTGCTGACCCAGGATGATGGGCTGCTCACAACGAACACCATGTTGGAATATATGGGGGTCCAGAGCTGTCAAATGATATCGTCTGGTGGTGAGTCAGATCCAGTGGCAGATTGTAGGATGCCAGCGGACCTGGTAGACCCTAATGAGAAGTGAAGGTGAATGGGGAACATATGGCAGAATACCCTGCCCAGAGATCTTCAACCTGTACCTCCAGGTGAGTCTTCACATGTCCTGGGGTCATAGTGGTCAGGTGTTCGAACCATACCGTGACTCAGAATTGAAAAGCGGGACCAGTACCAGGCTGTGAATGGTTTGCTTGGAGAACACCTGACTGAGACTGAGGATATTGTTGGATGGTGGAAGGAGCACTTTGAGGATCTGGCCACCATGTTCATCATTGTGGTGGCAGAGTCTGAGTCACCTCAGGAGAGACAAGTCATTACCATGACAGAGGTCACTGAGGTCAGTAAAAAGGTCTGATGGAAAGTTGCCAGGTGTGGACAAGATTCAGTCTTAGAAGCTAGGCATTGTGGTTGACACATCTCTTCATGTTCCATGGAGTGAAACAACACCAGGAGAGTGACGTCATGGGCGCCTCAGTATGGTCACACTGATGGGAGCTCCGCTTCAATTTGATCTTTTTTTGTTCCTGTTGTTATTGTTTTAATGTTTATTTTGTGCTTACACTGCACACCCATGCTGCAGGTTTGATGCAACACGCATGGAGTTCTATTTCATCCCTACTCACCGCCAGAGGGAGGTGCAATCAGAGGCTATATAGCCTAGCATTATCCGTAATTCAGTCCTTTTTTTCTTCTCGCGTGCGTTCGATCCAAGGCTACAGGCCTTTGGCTTTTCTTTTCTCACCGTCACTGGAGGCCCGACTGCCTGTTGGCCAGAGCAGTGTGTTCACCCTCCGAGGGCCGCGACGGTTTAGCCTTTATCGAGGTATTTCATTGAGCTACGGTGGCTTCGCCCCTCTCCCAAACCACAGCGTTCCTATTGATTCAACACTGGCGAGTAACTTTTGCTTATTTCGCGGCTCCGTCCGCCCTCGGAGAGGCTACTGTGTGGGTCACGTAAGTAGGCTTTACTTTGCCTTGACTGTGGTTTGTTGCCATTGGTGTGGCTCTGTCCGCTTTAAGAGGCAATTTCCACCTAAGATCGACACATGGGTAAGTATTACTTCTACGTTTATTGTGTAGCCGGCTGTGTTTTGGTCTTGTTTACTTTGGGGAGACGAGTGTTTGCGCACCTTCTATAAACTATTAATAAATGCGCCAACCTCATAGACGGTTGGGCTGAGCTAGCAATGCTAGTCTTCTTGAGTTTTGGTCTTGTTTCTATTGGTGACGGCTAGCATACGCAGCCTCTCCCAGTTCACTTTCGCCAACCTCATACACGGTTGGGCTGAGCTAGTGGGGCTAGTCTCTTTCGGTTTCTTGGCCTTGGTTTTTAATTGGTGACGGCTAGCGTTTGCGACACCCTCTCCCAATTCGCTTCTGTTGGTGAAGGCTAGCGTCCGCGCACCGTCTCCCAATTAATTTCCATTGGTGAAGGCTAGCGTTTACGCACCCTCTCCCGATTCGCTTCTGTTGGTGAAGGTTAGCGTCCGCGCACCCTCTCCCAATTCATTTCCATTGGTGAAGGCTAGCGTTTACGCACTCTCTCCCAATTAATTTCCATTGGTGAAGGCTAGCGTCCGTGCACCCTCTCCCAATTAATTTTTCGTCAACCTTGTTCTCTATTGGTGAAGGCTAGCGTCCGTGCACCCTCTCCCAATTTTGGCCTCCTTCATCTTACACTTGAGTAAACTGCCTACAGTAGGGAGTATGGATGGCTCTCACTGCTATACAGATTGTGGGGCCGTGCTCCAGGCGGATGACGGTCACGACCTGCGTCCTGCCTGCCTTGGACATGACCACCTGGTGGAGGCCCTGTCGGAGAACCCCTGCTTGAACTGCAGCTTCATGCCTCATTCTGTACGAGTGGCTCGGCTGGCCCAGCTCTGCCCTGAGCTCAGCAGCAACCTCCCGCCTTCTGGGCAGGAAGCTCCACCCAGGCACTCAAAGCGCCAGACTGAGGCTGCAGTCCCTGTGGCCCCTCCTAGAAAGAGGTGAGCCAAGTCTGATCGGGGTCTTTCCACAAGAGTGGAGCGGCTGTCAGCTGAATTATCGGAAATTAAGTCCCTTTTGCAGGCACGCCAACTGGGGGCTGAGCCAGTGGTAGCGACTGAACTCTCCTCCCCACCCATGCCCGAGCTGGCTGTGGAGGAAGATGTATTATCCTTGGCTGCCTCTGCCTCTCATTTTCTAGGTGATGAGGAGGAACATTCGGACTCTGTGACTAGTTCTTTTTCTTCATCTAAGAGCGCAGTTAGTGAGTCAGGTGACTGCTCTGTGCAGGACGTCATGCGTTTGGCCCTGGCACAACTGCAGCTGGATGTCCCACAACCATAGGGGTCCACCCCAGGAAGTGCCTTCTTCAGGCGCGGACAGACCCCTCCTTCATTTTCCGTTCCTCCATCCGAGGAGTACCTGAAGGAGTTGCATGGCTGCTGGCGTGACCCAAGGACCTGGGTGCGCCTCTCTGCGGATGCCCGAGTGTTGGCAGCCATGCATGAGCCAGCTACGGCGGGCCTGGATCGCATGCTGTCGATCAAACCTGCCGTTGCCTCGCTCATCGTATCACCGGAGGCGGCCCTGTGCAGTGATGTTCGGTGCCCACGACCTCAGTGTTGCATCACGGACGGGTTACTCTGCAGAGCTTATCATCAGCAGAGACCAAACAGGGCCTTTCGTGAATCGGTCCGCCAACCACCTGGGCAGGTCCAGACCAGGGGCTCTGGCCGCCTCCACCCCCATGGCCCCTAGGGGCCGTGGAGGGAGACGGTGATGCCACCAGGCCGACCGTCAGATATTTCTACCACCAGCAGCTCAGATATTGGGCTGCTCATGCCGTGGACGCATGGGTGGTTGCCACTCTGACCCATGGTTACCGGCTACAGTTCCGATGGCGGCCTCACATCTTACACCGGTTCAAGATGACTGTGATCACCGACCCGGTGAAAGCCCGTGCACTAGACCAGGAGCTTTCCATCCTCCTGGCCAAGGGTGTGATCAAGGCGGTGAACCCTCTGCAACAACCCAGAGGCTATTACTCGACTTACTTCCTTGTGCAAAAACAAGACAGGCGGCTTTCGTCCCATTTTGGATCTGAGGGGACTCAACCAATATTTAAAGGTGTTGCACTTCCACATGCTCATGACAGCAGAGGTCCTTCAAGCAATCACAAGGGGAGAATGGTTCATGTCTGTAGACCTGACGGATGCTTATTTTCATGTGCCTATTGCGGCAGAACATCGCCGCTTTTTCAGGTTTGCCTATCTGGGTCGCCACTGGCAGTTCCGGGTACTCCCATTCGGGCTCTCTCTTTCCCCAAGGGTGTTTACGCGGTGTGTGAAGGCAGCCCTCTCTCCCCTGCAGGCCTCCGGAATGAAGATTCTGCCATACCTAGAAGATTGGCTTCTCTGCACCCCGTCTCGGGCCTGCACCATTCGCGACACAAATCGCCTACTTGCTCATGTGTCCCAGTTGGGCCTCAATGTCAAAATGGAGAAAAGCTGCCTGCTTCCTTCACAGACTGTCACCTTTCTTGGAGTGGTCCTGGACTCACCCTCCTTGAGTGCTCGCCCATCCATTCAAAGGGTGGGTGACATACTCCAGTTGGTCAGTTGGTTCCAGCTGGGCAGGCAGCTCCCTTACATTGCCTTCTTACGGCTACTGGGCAAACTGGCCTCAGTCACTCACGTGATACCCTTAGGCCTGCTGTCTCTTTGCCCCCTGCAGAGGTGGCTCAACAGCTTTCGCCTAGACGCCAGGCTGCAAAGGCATCACACCCTTGCAGTGACATGGCCATGTCTTCATGCCCTGACCCCATGGAGGGATGAAGCTTATTTGTCCAGGGTTGTCCCCATGGGGGTCGTAGTGTGTCACAGGGAAGTGGTCACAACAGATGCCAGCTCCACAGGATGGGGCACTGTGTGGCAACACAGAGCGGTTCAGGGCCGCTGAGACCCAAGGGACCACTCCAGGCATATAAATGTGCTGAAGCTGCGTGCAGTGCATTTGGCACTCAAGAACTTCCTGCCTCACCTGGAAGGGAGGCATGTCCTCGTTCGGTCAGACAACACCTCTGTTGTCTACCACATCAACCACCAAGGGGGCACAAGGTCAGCACAGCTTCTCAGTGTGTCCAGGGTGCTCTTGGAATGGGCCTCCACTCGTCTGTCCACCCTGCAGGCGACATACACCAGGACGACACAATCAGGTTGTAGATTTTCTCTCACGCCAAGGGTCTGCTCCGGGAGAGTGGTCCCTCCACAGTGACATAGTGCGGATGATATGGGACCGTTTTGGTCAAACAGAGGTGGACCTGTTTGCGACAGAGGAGTCAACCCAGTGTCCCCTATGGTACACCCTTATGGGGGCGTCTGGTGCGCTGAGCCAGGACGCGCTGGCCCATCCTTGGCCAAGGGTCCTTCTGTACGCCTTTCCACCCTTTTCTCTGATTTGGCCAACCCTTCACAGAGTCCTAGAGGAGGGCCACAGAATGTTATTGGTGGCCCCATATTGGCCAGCACGACCATGGTTCCCACTACTACGTAGTTTATGTCAGGACGTCCCATGGCGTCTTCCGACCAGGAGGGACTTGTTGTCTCTGCTGGGGTGGGGGGTTGCTATTGTACCCCAATCCTCAACGTCTTCAGCTGTGGGTGTGGCCGCTGCAGGGCCAGGACAGCAGCTGACTGGAGTTTCAAGCCCTGTTGGACGCACCTTCTTGGGCGCCAGGGCACCTTCTACTTGTCAGCAGTATGAAAACAGGTGGCGTCTGTTTTCCCAATGGTGTTCTGATCACAATGAGGATCCAGTCTCCCGTACAGTACCCACCATTCTGGAGTTTCTCCAGTCTCTCTTTCGTAAAGGTCAATCTCCTTTGACACCTAAAGTCTATGTAGCGGCAATATTATCTAATCACGCCGGCATAGATGGCTGTACTGTGGGGAGCCATAATCTAGTCTCTCTCTTTTTCTGCGTGGTGCCCGTAGGTGGCACCCGCTGACAGCTCCACGAGCACCAGGTTGGAATCTGCCCTTGGTTCTCGAAGTTCTGTGCCACCCTCCATTCGAGCCTCTGACGCAGGCGGCCCTCAAGTTGCTTTCATGTAAGACAGTTTTTTGTTGGCTATTGCATCAGCAAAAAGGGTCGGTGAGCTACATGCTCTCTCAGTCAGTCCCTCATGTCTCAGGTGGGGCCCTGAGGGCTCTGGTGTTACCTTGTGGCCAAACACTGCATTTGTACCAAAGGTCTTATCTCACTCTCACTGTAACCAACCGTTGAGGCTAGCATGTTTTCAGCCTACGCCTGGCGAGGGGTCTGGATTATTGTGCCCAGTAAGTGCAATGGAAGCATACGTTGCAGCTACCGCTGCTATACGATGTTCAGACCAGCTGGTTGTGTGTTACAGAGGCCCTAGATTAGGCTATCCTCTTTCCAAGCAGCACCTCTCCCACTGGATCGTTGATGTCATCTGCCATGCCTACGCTGCAGGGTACGGCCCCCTGCCGGTCGGGTGAAGGCACACTCTACCAGGAGCATCTCCGCTTCCTGGGCTGCCCTGAGAGGGGTTCCACTGGAAGCAATATGTGCTGCCGCATCATGGGCTTCTCCAAGCACGTTCACCAGATGTTACAGTGTTAACGTGGTCACCCCTTATCCCCTGGGCCAGGTTCTTCTACAAGTGTCCTCTGGGCCTCCTCAGTGAAATATGTGCTCAAAATTCCTTGTGACATCATTGGTATTAGTCATTCTATGCTTTCAGCACCGCCCTCTGGCGGTCTGGAGAGATGAAATAGAAGGAACGTTACGTACCGGTATGTAACTACGGTTCTATGAATCCCGGATGACCGCCAGAGCTCCTCTGTCACTCAGAATCCTTGCATTCCGAGAGAAAATTCTGTAGGAAAAGAGCCGCGGATGACGCCAGGCTATATAGCCTCTGATTGGTCATCTGTGTCACACTTGTGACTCATTCATCATCATCATCATCATCAGCTTTATTTATAAAGCGCTTTAAAACAGCCACCGCTGAAACAAAGTGCAGAACATTACATACAAGATAAAAGAAAGCATAAAAACAGAGTCACAAAACTAACCACACAGTGAACTAAAAACTCAATTTAAAATACAATAAAACGACAAACAGATAAAATCAATACCAATAAAAATGACGTAAAATCAAAAGTCTCAGTTGGGTTGAAGGCCAATGAGTAGAAATGGGTTTTCAGACTGGTTTTAAAAATACACTGAACTCTTTCTGATGATTTGCAGCTTTTTCTATTTGATCATTTTGCAGTCTGTCTTTATCTTGGTACAGCTGTGGGGGGGAAATGCACTGGTGGTTGTGAAAGCATCCCCTCACTCTTTATTAGTGAGGTGTTTGTGAACAGGAGAGCTCACAACCATTTGTGTACATTTAGTAAGAGGGTTTTGAGGGGGATGGAAGTAAAGATTTGAGATGAAAACCTGGTTCTGAGCCAGATTTTCTACCTGAGCTGGAAATGGAGCAAATCAGCTAAAATAAAAAAGAAAGAGCAATAAGGGGGAGCTTGGAAGCAGTGGCCCTTTAAGGGCTGAGCAGTGCAGGCAGCAGTGCCTGCTTGTGATGGGCCGAGGTCCCATGAGTCCCTATTAGTGTGGTGTCCCTGCGGCGCTGACAGCTGGCTGTAGACCACCACCCAGCACATACACATATACAAACTGGCTGTTCCTTTGATTCTGTCATTTTACTGTGTGGGTGAATACCTATGAAATCATTTTAGTTTTACTCCACCATACGGTTTTCAAAGGCTCACTATTCAAAAAGCACTTTTCTAACAGATTTCCAGCCCCTCTCTTGGTGCTTTTACATTTATTTAACTTCTCAAATCTCTTTGTCCATGATCTTGCTCTTCACGTTCTTTCTCTCATGCGAATGTGTTGTCAGTGTGTCGGCATCTGCCCATGCTGGTGGTAATGATACTGTCAGTGCTTCTGGTTAGCTGTCACACACACCACATTTTCTCAGCTCTGTTCCTGATGTTAAACACTGATGTTCCTCTTCTTTACACGCAAGGAGGAAAATAGCTTTCTCTTCAAGCTGCTTAGCACAAACTCTTCTTCATTTGTTCTAAACCTTGTCTACACAGAGGAAACAGTTTGACAGCTCAATGGAAAGACTTTTTTTTGCGGCTGGATATTATCTACAGTTGTATGATCAAAAATAAATTTAAGGTGTATTTAAAAGGAGCTACAAATATTTTATGTTTAATAATTCATAAAGCTTCAATGAAGCAAGTAATATATTAGTAATATATTTAAGTTGGTAAATATTGATTATATATAGGGCTCATCTTGGATAGTTGATGAAATATATTTAAGTTAGTAAAATTTGTTATTATAATGACAAATTGTAAAGTTTTTGTGTTTTATGCTATTATGCTATTTAAATTGATTGTTATTTAATTGATTCTGTTAAGAAGGGGTAGAAATAATAAGAATTTTATTTTTCTTCTGCCTTCTTTCATTTTATAGGTATTTATGTTTTGTATTTTTTTTGAATATGTATTGTTTTTAAACTGATATGAAATGAATGAAATAAACAAACAAAACAAACAAAAAACAAGCACATTTAACTAAGAGTAGATGAAAACAAAGAACAGGTTGATAAAATTTTAATTATTAATGTGTATTTTTATTCAAAATTATCTCGAGTCACATCCTATCACCATCCTTGGTTTTTCCTCTTTTTATATTGTAAATTGAATATCTGACTTCTGTGTTCTTTTTCTGACATTTTATAAACTTTATATGAAATGTAAACATAGAGCAAGTGGCTCTCAGTAGATACTTAAAAGGAAGGGGTGAACTTCACACAAAAATAACATTTAATGATAAAACCTATTGGGGCTGAGATGGTACAGAGGTAAGGCGGTCGATTTCGAACCAGAAAGTCATGATTTGGTTCCCGGCCATGCCAACATGTTGTGGTGTCCTTGAGGAAGACACCCAATCCCTAACTGCTCCCCAGTTGCTTACATTACTGCCCACTGCTCCACCTGGGTGCATCTCAGATGTGATGGGTTAAATGCAGAGAGCTTATTTTGTCACTGTATAGAAACATACCGTACACTGATTACAACACATAGCACTTATACTTAAAGCAGCTGATCAAATTCAATGAAACAAAAAGTTTAGTAAACAACATAAAGCTACAAAAAATTCAGAACAAGCTTTGAAAAGATAAAACCTCTAGTTTTCTTTTAAGTTAGAGCTAGAAGTTTATGGAAGTCTTTTGCAGATGTTAGAGGACCTACCCCAGGGCCATGATTCCAGCTTTCCAAACAGCTTATCTAAATGTTGATCCTCTTTCTTGCTGGTCGGCCATGTAGCCAACCAGCGCATCAACAATCCTTTACATTTTGATAAAATATAGAAGCTTTGGTAAGCCAGAGTCAAAGTGCCACTTCACTCAACCTTTATTTGTACGGGTTAGTCTCATTGAGCAACAAGGACTCCTTTGCAAGAGAGCCCCGTTTTAAACAAAGAACACAGATGAGGTACAAACAACAGTAGACAGACATAGAAAACATATACTGGTACAATGAAAAGTAAATAAAATAAATTATATAAAATAAAGAAACAAAGCAGCTATGTTAAAAGCAATGTAAAATACTAAACAGGAACATGCCAAGGCCCTGGCGTTTGGCCACTGTCCGTGGCGTCATGCACCTGACTCGTATGGCCCCTCCTGCAGGTGATGGTCCCACAGGAAGGCAAACCCATGTTGCTCATTCAGGCTGAGCTCGACCAGACCCCATTGGTAGATACCCAGTCACTAGGCACTCGCCGACTAGCCCCTCCCCCAGGCCTGGCTCCAGGGTGGGGCCCCGGTAAGCCACGTCCTGACACGAGAAATCGAGTTCCTTGTTCTTCTTGGTCCATACAAGTGTTTTGTCTCGGTTGACCTGGGAACACCTTGGAAAACTCCCAGAAGAACTGGGAGAGGTGGCTGTTGATAGAGATGTCCAGGCCTCCCTGCTCAAACTGCTGCCTCCACCTCCCAACTTTGGAACATGGTTGGATGGATGGATGGATGGATGGATGGATGGATGGATGGAATCAAGATGAAAATCAAACCATCACTCTAGTTTACTATCAGATAAATCTTTGTGCTTACACTTTGTATCAGCTTTACATTATTTATTTTAGTACAACACAAAAATACAATATTTTTCAGTCAGCTGCATTTCTTTATCTTTTTCACCTGAGAAACAAAGGAAATGTCCCAAATAGTGATTGTTTCCTGTCCAACGGTTGGGCTTTTGTCCTTGCATGCACAAGAGCCTTTGTCAGCATTGATGAGACATTTCTCCATTGCAGCATGTACAGAGGAAAAGTGTGGGTTCAAGAACACAACACTGAGGAACACCACAAATGACCTCAGTTTTAGATGACTTTCTCTGTGATACCTCTGAATAAATATTTCTGTCAGAAACAAAAAAATAAAAATCTTGAGATATTAACGTGCCTATGGAACTGAGCCAGGTTATGATTTGTAGTTTAGCAGTTACATCTGGCTTCTATGTCCAGATTAATGGTGAGAGTATTTTTAGCAGAGAGCAGAAGTTTCTCAGGGACAAAACGTGCATTCAGATAACATTCTATGGACGTTCACTTCTGGGTGATCATGCCATGAAAGGTCAGTTTGAAACTGACCCACAGTGGCTTAATGCAAGAGTTCACATCAGTTCAGTATTCTGCAAATGCTTCTTGGGGCAGCATCGAAAGTTTATGTCAGTGGAGGGTTATTTATGTTTTCTTGCATTTAACGCTGAAGAAGGAAGAAGATGGTTTAGAATACTGAAGATCAGTAGTTGATGTTTTTAAGAATCAACCATGTTTCTGAGCAGCCAGTTTTTTTTTGTTTTTTTTTTTTTGCCTGTGGAATAAAATTAAAAAGACATTTTGAGAGACTACATTTACATTTAGCAGCTTTTCAAGAGTTTAGTCACTGACTCTTGTGAGCTTAAAATGCATTTTTATACTTTATCTGATTTCTCTAAACCAGGGGTTTCCAAACTTTTTGTGTTCAGGGACACCTTACTGGGGAGAAAATTTCATGGACCCCCTCATAACCCTCCTGTTTATTAAATTTTCTTCAATTGGTCTCTTTAATGTATTGGAAATATTTTTGTGACATAAATACTTGAGACCTGTTCTTTAATAGTGTTAATAAACTTTTTATTTAAAAAATGGGGTATTTTTCATTCAAGACACACATACTTGACAACATTTTTAATTTCAACTTCCAAAAATGACAGTTTTGAGATACGGTAATTAAAAGTATCAAAAACCACTTTAAAACTTTAGCTATTCACATAATGAACATGAATGTATTACCATTTATTCAAATTATTACAGAAAACCCTTTACATAAAATTGAACAGAATCATAATAGCAGTAGTCCTACCAAGTGACCGAGCTTCATTTGTAAACCGATCAATGCTGAAACACAAATAGCAGGAGGGGTTTGTGTCTGGGGATCCACCCCTGGAAATTTTTGTATAAAGTAGATGTGATTTCCTGCAGTTTGGTGTATTTTAACAGGTCGTTAAACATCTAAGTGCTTGTTTAAAAAAAAAAAAAAAAAAAAAAATATATATATATATATATATATATATATATAATTCTTTTTTTTTGCGGACCCCCTGGGACCCCAGTTTGAGAACCACTCCTCTATAGTACGGTCAATATAATCTTTTGCCTTTTCTGTATTAAACCTAAACTGAACTCTTTCCAGTCGTGACTATTTTTCTTAATGGCTACTAATCTTTATTCTGCCTCTTAACTTTCTCTTTGTTCTTTTCTCTTCTGCTTTCTGTATTCTTTTACTCTCGCCATCTGGGGCTGCTTTCCTCCACCTTTGGTTTTGCCTGGGCCTCTGCATGTCGCCTGTGTTGCCTGTTCTCCATCCCGGGGCCCTGAACAGTATCTTCTCCTGCAGACCCCGCTGATGTTCACGGAGCAGATGCAGCAGGATGTTATCATGGTGCTGAAGTTCCCGTCCAATTCTCCGGTGACACATGTAGTGGCCAACACGCAGCCAGCTCTAACGTCACCTGCTATCATCACTGTCACCGCCAGCCGCCTCTTTGCTGTCAACAAGTGGCACGGCTTGACAGGTGAGAGATTCCTGCCTATTAATCTGTCTTAAAAATTAATGCTCTTGCTTCATTTTGATTGATTGTCTCATCGCAGGAGGATGGACATTGATTTGGGAGACAGTTGCCTGTGTCTCCCAGACACCAGTATCAAATGTGACATATGTAGAAGGCAGCATTAGGTCTCACGTCTACCTCCATACATCCACCGATCACTTTGCTACACCGTATTTATTCAACACCCATCCTGCTCCAGGAAAAAAAAAAGTTTTTAGTAAAATACAACCACACACACAAATGATCTGACTGATCATGTGATTTGGTTTAGGAAGTTGTGTACAGTGCCTACCCTCCCCTGGGGATTTTTTTTATGCTTTCATAGCTGATCTAAATTATTCATTATTCATTTTATAACACTAAAAATGCAAAAAGAAAATATTAATAACTTTCAATGTTAGTGAAAACAGATATCTACAGAGAAATGGCAATAAACAAAACTATTTAATTAGTGGGGAGTGGTGGTGCAGAGGTTAGAAAAGGAGAGCCTGTGATTGTTAGGTTGCCAGTTCGACCCCCACACAGTGGGCTGTGGTAGCTCGGCATAAAAAATGGCTGACCTATTTAACCAATTTTAGTATTTAAGATTATTGAAAAGTACAAGTCAAGAGGGTGGATACCAAAGGACTTTTAAGACCCTAAACATACAAAACAATACAACTTTGTTTATAACCCCTTTAAAAATAACACGATTGACCAAAATGTTGTACAGTTATCCCTCGTCACGGGGATCCCTACCTTGAATCCCTGCGATAAATGAAAAACAGCAAAGTAGGAATAGTAGTACAAGTAGTAAGTAGTAGTTTATTTTAGTCTGTG
>JARVGS010000760.1:43902056-43914530 GCA_031762315.1 Hypsolebias antenori | reverse complement strand
GACCCTAGGTGTGAGTGAGACAGGTCCCTCTTGTAAATGAGTCCCCGTGGCTCAACGAGGCTAGCCTGTGTAAATAATGGTTGAATGAATTTAATTAATATTAATAAATATGGATTGTTTCATAAATATGTTATTAATATCAAATACATGTTTTCAGTCCATTTTCCTTAATCTATCATATTCAACGGTAATCCATGCGACCCAGAAGTATTCTTTCTAGCGCATGCCCAAATGAGCAACACTACGGATCGTGCTTCCGTAACAGATCGGGCATTGACAGTAGTGTTGTGCTTCTCTCACACATCCTAACGCCCTCCTGGGCAACAGCTGTCCTTCCCTTGAACATCAGATGGCCTTCTTCCCTGTCTGTTTTACGTCCAAATGAGTATTTTTTAATGTGAGGGGGACACGTCCCTCTCACATATAATTGATGCAACACTAAGCATTGTGGTTTGTGTAATTGATTGTAATGCGTAGCGAGTATGATTTGGCGTGCTGGATGTGACCCATGGGCCCTGGGCTGAGCAGCTGCCACACAAACAACTGAAACTTGGTGGGAGCATCTTCAGGTGAAGCTACACTAACTGCAGCCGGGTGGTGCTTCCAGAGACGGCCATAACCTTGATGAGAAATCTTGTCACATTTTGATACATCCAGAACTCATGGTAGATGTTGTCCGCCTAGTTCTGACCCATACCTGGTTTCTGACTCTGTCATCTATGTTCTTACGTCACACCTGTAAAAACAAACTTTACAAAGTTGGGTCTCAGAGCTGACAGGTCCTGACATTCAGTGTAAACATCCAAATGTTATTCAGGACTTTCTGATCATTATGAAAATGTTCTTCAAGACTAACCTGTGCTGGTCCTGGTTCAGGTTCTGTTGATGGAAACTGAATGTGTTACCTGAGTGAGAGTGATGGATTCCACTGAGAAGCTTTGTCCTGCCATGAGTTAGAAGTAACAGTAAGGAGGCCATCTGCTCTCAGGATTACACCTTCATCCAGAGCTGCTCTGAGATTAGCTGACTCAGCATCCTGAGAGCTGCAGAGGCTGCAGGAGGTCACCTGACTGCAGGTCAGCAGGTGTGACTGCAATAGGGCACTCTGAGACTGAGACCTGCAGCGAGTTGTTGGTTCTGAGTGAACAGCTGAACTTTGGCATGTTGGGCTGTGTAGAAATGCTGATCCATAGGAGCTGGCTGGACAGGTGGTGTGGTGTACCTCCATCTGACAGGAGGACTCACTGTAGACCAGAGAGTCAGGGAGGTGTCAAAGAGGTGGGCATGTTGCTACAGGTAAGACGGGGGAGGTGTCAGAGGTTGGCGGGCTGATATCATGCAGTGCTACGTATGTGTTGTCATCATTGTATGTTCCTATTCAGTGATGAAATGAGTTCTCTGCATTTAACACATCACACTGAGGTGCACCAGGTGAAGCAGTGGGCAACTATGTAAGCACCCAGGGAGCAGTTAGGGATTGGGTGTCTTGCTTAGGGACACCATGACATGTGGGGATGGCGGAAGTTGAACCTGCAACTTTCTGGTCCCAAGTCTGCTGCCTGAACCTCTACACCACAGCGGCCCCTATTTTATATACAGTATTACTATTACTTTCACTGTCTAATGTGCGACCAGGCTGCACCAGTTGTGTTTGGTTGAACTAACTCAACATCTTAGAGCACTGGTTGACCAGTCTCACTACTTTTTGCACTTTTGTTTAATTATTTGATGCTAAAGTCCTGCTAGGCAACTAAAGTGTAGCACAAGTAGGTCAAACACCCCAACTTGGTCTATCACTAGTGGACAACTGGACCAAACTGGAAGATGACTTACAAGTTAACCAGTGAGCATGAAAAACATGTTCACTAATACAAACAAACACTGCCTGTTGGTCAACTAGTAACTGTCATCTGTATGCACTACTCAACTAGTGTGAATCAAACATTAACTAGCCTACTAGTTTTAATAATAATACAAATATAATAAAGTGCTAAGTGTTGTCATTGTATGTTCCAATACAATGGCAGAAATTAGTTCTCTGCATTTAACCCATCACACCTGAGATACATCCAGGTGGAGCAGTGGGCAGCTGTGTAAGCACCCGGGGAGCAGTTAGGGATTAGGTGTCCTGCTCAGAGACACCACGACATGTGGGAACGGCTGGGGATAGAATCTGGGACTTTCAGGTCCCGAGTCGTCTGCTTAACGAACTGAAACATTTAACTGACCAGTTAATTAGTTGAGCTCTTAACTTTTAAACTTTGATGTTTCCTGCTAAGACCCAGATTTATTGGAATTTTGGTGTTTCTAGTCAACTACTAAATAGTAACAAGTACAACTTAAAATGATCAACTAGTTGACAGGTGCTTTTAAAAGATTAACTGCTTAGTTGAATAAAGACCAAAAATATTCAATAGTTGTACTGGTTACATCAACGCAGTTAATGGTACAATGAAGTCCGTCATCAGTGGCTGAGCATTGGAGAACTTCTGACACGCTTGGGGAGACGTCACAGCCGAACACGGCATGAAATCTGTTTTTATTTATCTTAAACTGTAATCATATTAAAGTACCAGTTAGTTAAGGGCTGATATGTCTTATGGCTTGCTCAAGGTTAAATGAATTATCAAAGCAGACGTAGTTGGTTTTGAAAGAGCAGAAAGGTTGAAGAGTTTAAAGTGCTCTCCATTAATTTCAATGACACCAAAAATGTTAAAAATTTAAATGTAAAATATTTAAAATAAATTCTAGAAATACTAAAAGCCAAAGTCATAATGTCCTGATTCAGCTGATGGTGGAATGGTTAAAATAGCTCTAAGTTGTTGACAGTTGTAGTGAACAAACATGGAAGACTTTATGAAGAGGGTACAAAGGTGCTGCTCAACGCTGCTGTGGAGGGGCGGAGCTTCTAAAATGCATTGCAGCCAGACACCAGGGGGGGCTGTCATGCTGCCTGTGTGTTTGGAGTCAGGAGGAGCCTACAGTCCCTAAAGGATGGTCCCAGGCTAAGTTCTAAGCCCCGCCCCTTCCATGTAAACAGGGCTCTGCTCTTGTTAGAATCAAACATACATGAATGCAATGGATGTTGTGGATGTTGGCTCTTGTAGTTGTATAATATTCTTGTGTTCAGTTATTTCAGGATTAAATAAATGTCAGATGACATGATTATCGTGTGCAGAACAGTAGGCAGGGTTTAAAGCTCTACATTCCTGGTGGTTACAATACAATATGGCAGCTCCCATAAACTGGGTCCTGCTGTCTTTAAGTCCCAACAGCAGAAGGTGGGGACGCTTGTTTTAGTCCTTTAATCTGTAGGGTTTGATTATTACTTTAAGAACTTCCCTTTTTTTCCTGTTATCTTGTGTTTCCAGCCGGTCCGGCGGTCCAGTGCTCTGCTGATCCCGACGGTCATGTTTGGCACGAGAAAAACCTGGGAAATAGGCCACGCCCCCTGCTTGCAGGAGCTCTGGAAGAAGGACCTGTCGTTGGATGGTAAGTCTGAGGCCTGAGTCAGAGGGAGGGGAGTGAAAACACCAGCATGGCTGCATTTTATTCCTCCCGGCAGGGCGAACAGGTGAGTCACAGCTGAGAGTATGAATGGGGTTCAGCAGCGACAGGAAACCTCAGGCAGGACAGGTGAGCTGAAAATGTCACGTTTAGCTGATTTCTTGTGGTGTTTTGTGCTCGCTGCGTGTGCCAGCGGATCAGTTTGCAGTGCATGTCCCAGGAGAGAGGGATCAGGTGAACAGACAGCAGAGTTTCTGCTGCTCAGACCTTACACAGCTCATAAAACTAAACTTTAAAACGTGTTCAGATTCACAGGCTGAGTTTTTTAACTGTGCTGATTAGAGAGGTTTATCTGACCGTTGCAGAAAAAATATGAAAAACCCAGCAGTTTCACTTTTAGAGATTTTAATCCTTTTTTAAATCCCCAAACCAGATTCTCAGTGAGTAATGAACAGAAACCAGAACCAGACTAAGTCTAAACCGTGGTTCTCAGTTAACAGTTAATGAATCTGACATGAACATGAACCTGACTGAATCACAGCTCAAACTAAATGACAAGTTGGTTTGGATATTTCAGATTTAGGTTTCTGCTTCTAAACTGTTTGAAATGTCTGTGTTCAGATTCAGCTGGTTTAACAATGGGTAACAGTGCCTATAAAACTATGTACCCCCCTTTTAATGCGACTGTCTTGAATCAACTCAAATAAAATGACTGAAAAGTGCAAGCCGGGATGGATACAAAAGTTTTTCCAAGACCCTAGACAACCACAGGAATCCTTTTAAATCTATTATCATGAAATGGAAGGAAAATGGAACATGTGTAAATCTACCAAGAGCAGGCAGTCTTTACAAGCTGATGGACCATCAAGACCCCTGTGACCCCACTGAAGGAGTTACAAGCTTCAGCAGGTGAGATGGAGAGACTAAGCTTACAGCAACTGTTGCCTGAGTTCATTAGGAGAGTGGCAAAAAGAAAGACTGTTGAAGAAACACCCTGATGCATGCTCAATAATCCAGGTAGAAAAATCCAACACAGTTAAGTCAGGTCCTCTGGACGAAGACTTCATTAATCTGAAGAGCCACAACAAACTCAGTCTAATAAAGAGCACCTTCTTATAGTGGATCAACCAGTTTGATTGTGCTCAGATGGTTTCTGGGGTCCACTCTCTCCCCCACCAACCCATTTGAGGCAGTCTTTGCCAAAGTGGTTCCTCGGACTGATGAAGTCTTTTAGATGAAAGATGAAACGTTTCAACAAAAAGAAACCATCCAGAGGAGCTGACACAACTTTGTTGGGCTGTTGAAGAAAACCCAGCTTAATTTCCAGTAGAGTCTCCAAACAATTTAGACCATCTCTAGTCACTGACTGAGAGGCGAAGTACACCCAGGACACGTCACAGGTCCATCGCAGGGCCAAGTCCTCACTTTCTTTTGACTGCTCCTTCCTGCAGGGGTCACCACAGCCAACAAACGCTGCTACGCCAGATGCCCTTCCTAATCTGAGCTCAAACCCACAACCTCAGGATTACAAGACCACAGCTCTGACCAGTGAGCCTCAGCTGGTTTTTAATATAAGATGGAGCTTGCTTGTTCAGAGCTTTGCATTAGAATTATGATTTTAAAGTCTCTTCTGAATTTGACAAGGAGCCAATGGAGAGAAGTTAACACTGGAGGCAGGAAGATGTGTTCTGGTACCAGTGTTCAAGAACCAGTGGGCATGTAGAGCTGCAGTAACTACAGAGGGATGAAAGAGTAATATGATAGTCATAAGTTGTTGGATGAAGGTGTTGAAGCAGATAAAGAAGTGAGGTGTTTGTTAGTGAGCAGCAGGATGGCTTCACTACACATGGACAAGTTCAGAGAAGGTCCAAAGCAGCAGCGCCCTGTCTTTGTGGAGCTACAGAAGCACAGAGGGACAGATCAGGGTTGGAGATAAGGTTGAAGGCACAGCTGGTTTGGATGTGTGCAGAAGTGGGACAGCAGACATGTTGGACAAAGGACGTTGAATATGGAGCTGATGAAAGGAGAACCACAGAGAAGGTTGGTGAATGTAGTGAAGGATGATCTGCAGAGGGTTGGAGCGATGCAGGAGGATGCTGGGAGATGGAGGCAGATGATCTGCTGTAGAGACCCTTTAGGGAGCAGCCAAGAAAAGATGAATATCAGTGGTAATGATAATTATTATAATGGTGATGGCTTGGTGGGGTTTAGAAAAGGCAGCTCCAACTTTTGTGGATCTTGAGGACAAACCTTGAGGTCAACGTTGGTGGAAGGAAGTGAATCTAACTCGGAGCTTGAAGAAACACTCATTTTTTAGATGTTGTCTGTCTGCTAATAAAACGGATGTCCTGATGTGAGGCATTCAATGTTGCAGTCATTTTCATCATGAATCAGATCACACATCACCTGAGCGTGAGGAGCTCATCAGTAAAAATCAGAACAGGGTGCTTTAAGAGCAATGCAGCAGAAAACTTGGCACGTTTGGTTCAGACGTTCAGAGGCTCGTGGGATCTGGGTTAAAGCATGGGAACGGCTTCTCTGAGGTAGAACCTCACATATTTCTGTGAGTTAAGTCTGCTTAATGCTGAGATTTATTTCCTGACAGAGTAAGGATTGTTCTCAGGGCTCGTGCACGCCAACCCTCGTGTTGACACACAGAAACACAGTCTGAGCAGGTTAATGTGTCAGCGGCTCTTATCTGGTTTCTGTGGCGATCAGGAGGACTGGACTGTGCTGAGCCTTGATTCAGATGACTCTGTAACAACTGGTCATTTACAGAGCATTTTACTCATCGTGTCACATTTATTTGGAGGATGCTGTTCCTTCAGAACATCTTTAAGGAGAAACCAACCTCTGAAAGGAGGTTGGTTGTAATTAAAACCAGGAACTTGGGTACTGTTAGCAGGCAGTTTACTTTAGGGTTCAGCTCTTTGTTCAGTCACATGAACTAAAACTGAGTCAGCCATCAAAGAAACATACAAGTTGGGGTTTAAAGACAGGCCCTGTTTTTATATTAACACTAATATAGAAGCAGTGGAGTACTTTATTATTATTATTATTATTATTATTATTATTATTATTATTAATATAATTTGTCCAGTATTCTTGTGGTTCCACTTCCAACACTGTTTCTGTATTGCTACTCCTCCTGTAGCTTTGGACAAAAGTTAAACTGTAAAACATCACAACACATAGCTCCATCAGGAAGTGTGTTCTTACTTTTGGTAACAGAACGTGGTAATTCATGGACAATTTTACCTTAATTTCTGGACTATTGAGTGCACCTGAATATAAGCCATGCCCAAAATAAAATAAAAATAAAATTTGGACATATTTAGGCGGTGCTTGTCTAGAAGCCTTGGGTGCCCAAGATGTAATGACATATTTACACAACAATCTTTTTAAACTTTTAATTAAATACTGTAGCATGGCAGCAAACACCTACTGAGAGAGATGTGCAGCTCTGGTTGTAGATCAAAAATCAGCCACCAGATGATGATTTATAGACTTTATTTAACTGTTCAATTTATGTATTAATGTTTATTTAACCAGGCAAATCCCACTGAGATCACAGATCTATTTTGCAAGAGAGGCCTGGGCCTGAAGGCAGCCTAACATGCATGTTTTTGGTTTGTGGGAGAAAACCAGAGTGCCCGGAGAAAACTCGTAAGCATGAGAAGAAAACGCAAACTCCACACAGAAAGACCCCAACCAGGGATTGAACCCAGGACTTTCTTGCTATGAGGCAACAGTGCTAACCACTGAGCCGTCTTGCTGCCAAACACTGGAAGGAGTACTTTGAGGAGCTAATGAATGAAGAAAATGAAAGAAGACTAGAGTTCATAGAAACTGTAGACCAGGAAGTGGGAAAGATTAGTGAGGGTGAAGGCTGGAAAGCTCTGAAAAGAATGAAGAAGGAGAAAGCAGTAGCAGAGTTGCGATTTCTGACCCAAGCCCATGCCAGACCTGACCCAATCTGAAATTAGGGCCGGGTGGTCGGGTCGAACCAAAATTATGTGCTTGATGGGTGGGCAGGGTCAGTCTCGGACTTTTGTTGCAGTTTTACGAATCATACAGCACAAAGGAAACTAAATAAGAATGCATGATATAAAAATGTGTTAATCTACTTGTTGAGGAGGAAGCAGTTAAGTTTCTATATTGAGGATTATGATAAAAAGAAAACAGAGTGCAGAAGTTAATCAAACTGTGAAAAGAAATTCAAAGTAGCGCTGGCGCATTGCATACCAACAATTGCGCATGTGGCTCCGCCCACCCTGCTTTTATCACACATCTGAGGATTTGCTATTGACCCCACAGCAAGCAACATAATGGAGATGGAAAGTATTAAACAAACATTAAAAATGGGGGCACTCACTCTACAAAGCCACCACAGTGAAACCTGCTGATGTGCATCAGGTGCACGCTCAGGTCCGACCGCCCGGTTGAAAGAGGTAAAGAAAAAGTCCTTTTAAGCTCCCAATGGATCATCGGCTGCACTTGTCCCACTCCGCACCCTGCTGTATCTGCCATGTCTACAAAAGCCGAAGTGAGCAGCGTGTTCAGTTCAAATAACCTTGTTCTATATTTTTCCAAATAATTTTGCTCTAAAAATATTTTTGTTCATCTGTATAATAGCTTATCTTTAGAGTTGATGAGGCTATTGGTTTTGTATGTTAATATACATTTGGTGACTTGTTAATAAAATAAATCTTATATCTTCCTTTCTTTGAATATGTCTTTAAAATATCATGTAAACTGATGCTTAACTAAGCAGTAAAAGCTTAAAAAAGTATATATATTTTTTGGGTTTGGGCCTGTGATTACAGTTAATTTATTGAGTCAGGTTGGCCTCGGAAAAAATGGCTATGGACTGGGGCTGGGTCGGGTAATAATATCATGCTTGTCTTTAAAGTCCGTCCAGTTTTATTTGTTTTCTGTTGTTCTGTCCTGACGTTTTTACTGTCTGGGATAAACAACTACAGACCTGAGGCCAGAGATACAAGCTCTGAAATTTGAAGCTCAATTTTGCTGCAGTAAATTACAGAAAATAAGTATAATTTTTTTTTTTGGTGTGTCCATATGTGTGTGCACATTTTCATTATTTCTATGAATCTTCAAATGTGTCTGTGATCTTGTTTCAGAGGTAGGTGTATGTATTGGAGCTACTGTACATTAAGAAGAGCTGTCAATAGAGACTGAACCAGCAAGTTGCAAAACTTAATTTGAATAATCTTCTTTTTCTTCTTTGAGAAGTCCCCATATTTGGGATTGTTTGCAAACAAAAATAGCAAGTTAAATGATTTTTGACTTTTTAGTTTTCAGGAAAATCAATGGCTTGAAGAAAAATCCAAATACTAACAGTTTATACAGCATTCTGTGTAAAGGCTTTCTTCACATCCATGTTTTCCTATATCTTTTTCTAGTTGTGTGTTGATTTCAGGTTTGTGGCTATTTTATCCCATACTGTAACTTAGTTTCACTGTTTGTTCTGAAAGTAAAGCCTTCTTTATTAGCAGTTTTACAAGTTTCTCGTTCTTAAAAGTCTAACCAGGGACTGCGTCTGCAAACAGTCATAGCTAGAAGTCCATCTACCATTAAACTCAATTTCTTGCTCACTGTTCCCTGCTCAAATAAACTTTAATCATCCGTCCATCCATTCATTATCCTTTATTCACTTCTTCCTTTTTGGAAGGATGCTTATATGCAGCAGTCACTGTGCGAGAGGTAGGGGACACCCTGGACAAGTCGCAAGTCCATCACAGGGACACAGAGAGAAAACTTAGACAAACAACCGTGTGTGTGTGTGTGTGTGTGTGTGTGTGTGCGTGCGTGCGTGCGTGTGTGCGTGCGTGTGTGTGTGTGTCAGCCTTTAAAACCTCACTCCCAAACTCTTGCTTCTTTGAATTGAGAAAGCTGGAAAAAAGTTTAAATGAGTGCAAAAATGTAAAATTTGTTGAAAAATATCTAAAATTAACATAAATATTTGCTGAAATAGCAGAAAATGTGGATTTTGCAGACACTGATGATGATGTCACAGACTGAGCTGGATCAGAGGTGAGAAGTGATGACATCAAAAGCTGTGATATCATCATGACATCAAAGGAGTGGCATCGCGAAGCTGCTTTACGATGCCATTCCTTTGATCTCAGCAGTATATAAGTTCCGACCAGACCGTTGTTCCTCACAGTTTGAAACATTTGTTGTTCCGAGCGCATCAAAACGTTGGTCAAACAAGCCAAAGTTATTTTCGTCCCATTTGTTGAGTTTGTGTCGTGTTGTAGAAGCAGCCATGTTTGGAAAAACTACTACGCGGGTTGAGAACCTCCAGGCTCCGGCCTCTAAGGCCAAACGTAAAGGTCTTAAAGGTCGATTCACAGCCTTGGTTGGTGGAATCCGTCGCGGTACGGCTGTTGTGATACCAGCTGATGTTCCAGAAACCCTGGAATCATCAGTAGGTCCAAGATCCATCCCAGTCTTTGAATCCCAGAAGCAATCTCCGCAGCTGAAAACTGTGGACAGAGCTTCACCGCGAGTCGCGTGGGTGGACTATTTGGAACCTGACTTCATTCTTCCAGGAGTCCCCGATATGGTGGACTCAGAAGATAGTCAGGATGAAGGCTCCATCTCAGAAGAACCTGTTGGCGCGGCTGTGAAGCGTTGGACAGATTCTTCAGATATTCCCACCTGTGAAGGACCAGAACTTGATCCAGGTGTGGAGCTATCCGACGACAAAACGTCCGTCGGCCTGATCGTGAAGCACGTCATGGAGCGTGTTCTTGAGAAATCATTGCTGCACTGTCCTCCTGAAAGCATTCACGCTTTGCAGGAGAGACTCTTGGAGGAAATCTGGTCTGCTCTGGACGGGGAGCGTTTTAATTTCTCCTCCAAGAACATGAAAAAGGTCAGCAAATCAATCTTCAGATCCATGAAGAAGCATCTTTTCTGTGAAGGAGAAGATCTGCTTCTTCTGCTGGCGATTGGTGGCTCTGCAGCCGAGGAGTGCATCGCCCAAATATTCAAGCGAAAACTCCTGAAGCTCGCAGAGAAACCGTCCATCTTCTCTACGATCAGGAAACTTTAAACCTCAACACAGACAGAGATATATATTTGTATTTATTTTTATATAGACATTTGTATTTTACACATATTTTTGTATATATGAATTTTTATATATATTTTTATTAATATTTATTTATAAATTATTTAAAGAAACAAACAATTTTTTAAAACAATTTAAAATTAAGTAAATATAAACTATAACAAATTTACAAACAGGCGTTTCAGGCTGGATGACCTCTCTGAAGAATCGCCACCTTAACGTGGTGGAGGGGTTTGAGTACCCCCGTGGTTCTGGGGTCCGTGTTGCATGTGGGCGACATGGCCTCAGGTGTGGGGGTCAGACTAAGAGCGATTCACCTTTAAGAAAGTTCTAGGTCGGGGTCTGCAACGATGAAAAGAGACATTTTTGGCACTTTGCGACACCAGGAGCTAGCTGAAAATGTAGAACAAGCTTAAATTAGCAGAAGGATGTGGAGAGAGCACATTGTTAAGTTCCCTCTGGGATTAATAAAGTATTTTTGAATTGAACTGAATTGTATTTGTTGAATTATGCTCAAAAAAGTTTAAATGAGTGCAAAAATGTGTAGTTTGTTAAAAAAAATAATCTAAAATTAACATAATTATTTGCTGAAAAGACAGAAAAATGTGAATTTTGAAGAAATTGATGATGATGATGTTACAGAGTTGGATCAGAAGCGAGAAGTGATTATTGCACAAAGCACAGCTTTCTGATGATTTCAAGGACTCCTTTGATCTCAGAATCATCAAAGTTCCGATCAAACGTTTGATCTTCACAGTTTGAAACAGTTCCTGTTCTGATCTCATCAAACCGTTGGTTGGACAGTGGAGAGAGCACATTTTTGTTGAATTATGCTCAAAAAAGTTTAAATGAGTGCAAAAAATGTGTAGTTTGTTAAAAAAAAATCTGAAATTATCATAAATATTTGCTGAAAAATCAAGAAAAATGTGAATTTTGCATAAATTGATGATGTCACAGACAGAGCTGGGTCAGAGGTGAGGAGTGATGACATCCGGAGTTGGCCAAGATGGCGACCAGAGTAGTCGTTGTGTGATATAGCTGAGACATAGATCTCAATTTTCACTCCTCCTTGCCTACACTATGATTTTTTTTCTGAACCAATAGAACCCAGTCCAAAATAAAGGTATTTTGTATTGAGTTAAGTTCATGGAAGGTGTAATAATTTAATATGTATTAAACATGTTTGTTTAAATATGTTAAATTTGTTAAAAAGAAAGAAAGAAGTGTTAACAAAAGTTGTGTTTAAAACTGTTTTATAGACAAACAATCTCCACATATTTTATTTTGAAGGGCTCAGGGTTGTAAGAGGAAGTGAGAAAAAAAAGAGACGAGGAGGAAGAGTGAAGAAACCGCGAAAAAAGAAAAGAAAAAAGTGGCGAAGTTATTAAGAGATGAGTGTTTTGCCGATTTTTTAGACTTTCAACTCGACAGTCTGTGAATAGATATTGACTTGACACTCTTGTTTGTTGCTATGGTGATAATTCTAAAACGGAATTCACTGTACAGTAGGTAAAAAAGTCATTTGTAAAGCTTGCTAACGCACTAGCATTCATTAGCACAGTGAATGGAAATTAAATCCTGTGAGCTAACGCGGCTAACAGAGGATTCAACTCACGTTTCCGTCATGGGAGCGTTCCTGATTTAAGCCTAGTGCAGAGAGATGAGCTCACGCTGGGAGTTTCTGTGACTGTGTTGGAGGACTGTGTCTGCACTAAACTTTCCTGCTATTCCAAAATCCTGGGGACCGAGGGACTGGTGAAGGAGCGGAAGCCATCTTGCCAACTAAAACAAAGGACAGGTGAACTACCAAGAAGGGTCAAGGTTTTCCTTGGAGTAAGGTATCACAATCCCACGCATCATCATCACAT
>JARVGS010000760.1:43402006-43416244 GCA_031762315.1 Hypsolebias antenori | reverse complement strand
GCAGCATGTTATGTATGGTTTAAATCACGTAGTGCAGAGTGACGTGTGAAATGCCGGCCGGCTGTCCGCGCGTGCGTGCGCGCGCGCGCATAAACATAGGCGCAGCGGGAGATGTTTATATTATCAACAGGTGGGCAGCGAAAAACCTCCGCTTTGGAAGGTGGATTCAAAAACCTTCGGATTCAAAGAGGGGGGCCAGTGGTGTCGTGCAAATGATCGGAAGAACCACAGAGAGAAAGGAGCGGTTTCACTCAAAATATGCGCCGTGTAAACGGCCCCTTAATGTTTTTTTTTTTTTAGATTTTTCTAACTGGATTGTTGAGCATGCATCTGTATGTACTGTATATTGTTCTGTTGTTCGGTTTTATGCTGTTAAGTAAAAAATAAAAATAAACTTCCTGTTTGGCTTAATGTAATTCCGTTTATTCAAATGTCATTCCATTTTTTCTCATATGTAATTATGTTTTTGTTAATGCAATTCTGCCCACTTCCGCTTTGGCTTCGGCCACTTCCGCTTTGGCTTAGTGTAATTCCGTTTTGTCTAATGTGATTTTGTTTTTTCAAATGTAATTCTGTTTTTGCAAATGTGATTCCGGCCACTTCCACATTGGCTTGATATAATTCCGTTTTTTTTTTTTTCCAAATGTAATTCTGTTTTTTCAAATGTAATTCTTTTTTTTTTTTTCACATGTTATTGTGATTTTATTGTTTTTTTTTTTCCCCCAAATGCAATTCCGTTTTTTCAAATGTTCATTTACACCTTAGAGCCACCGTAGGTTATGGGGGCTGCAGCCGTCCTGAACTGCGTCTAGCTCAAAGTCCGGATCAAACAGTGCGCCAGCTTGTCCCGGAGCTTTTTATCTCACCTGCTTTGCATTTTCAAAAGCTGCTTGAATTAATGAAGCAAGCTGCTTTATTTGTTCTCTGTAGTGTTCTTTTTGGTGTCATTTAGGTCTGATGTTACTAAAAAGCTTCAGTTTTGTCTCATCTCTCCACACGACATTCTCCCAGAACCTTTGTGGCTGGTCACTACGAATGTTGGCAAATTCCAGTCTGGCTTTTTTATGAGTTGGCGTCCCTTTTGGCTCAAACAGCGATGGACGGTGCAATCTGACACTGATGACCCTTGACCTTTGAGTTCACCTCTGATCTCTTTCAAAGTTGTTCTGGGCTCTTTGGATTCCTTTTTGAATTATTTTTCTCTTTGTTTTCTCTAAAAAAGTTAATTAACAAAAACTTTACAAAGACGCTCAGAAAACTTATTCCTACTTTAAAGCCAAACCAACTTATTTCCCACCTCACTGACCACACGTGGACTCAGCCTTGGTGTTGAGTTTCAAACTGTTTCCTGGAGACGAGCAGGAATGTGGAGTGAGTCATCGAGAGGCGAAGGACAACAGAGGTGTCCTGTCCTCTGAGGGAGAATAATTATCTGCTTTAATTAAGAACATCAAACTCCGTGTGAGTGAATAATAATGAGAGCGTATGAGGATGGATTTATGTTGGAGTGCGTGTGTGTATTCGTTCATGTGTAACACCCGAACGTGTTGCAGGAAACTGTGTGGTGTTCGTGCGTGATTCATTGAACAAAATCTACATTTAAATTCAAATGAACGCTACAGAGGTAAAAATCCCAACAGGTTCAGGATTCACACAGTTAGAGGACGTGGCCTGTGCTGACAGTTTAGATTGACCAGTAATAAAACTCATCACTGCAGGACATAAGAAGGTTTTTTTTTTTAGTTTTTTCAATAAAACCATTTTTAAAAGGATGTTTACCCGTTAGTTTCCTGCATTTAATCAGGCATGTACAAACTGTATGTGCATGTAAGTACAAACTGCTCCATTCAATATTTCCTCTGCTCTTGTGTGAGTAGACAAAAAATTGTAACGTCTGACAGGAGGGGGCTGTTTCTGCAACTCACCCTTTTTCAAGGGGTTGGAGCAACCCAACCTCATCCTAGGTCCAAATGAACGTTCATGTATTCACCATTTTGGATCTAAATATTTTCATGCTTGAGACTGAAGCATCTGTGCTTGTGTGCGCGTGTGTGTGTGTGTGTGTGTGTAGGCCTGTCACAATAACAAATTATGCAGGACAATTGTCTCAGAAATGATTGCGATAAATGATAATATTGTTTGAAATTTAACAATAATTAATTGTCAAATTTTAGAAGAAATGTTGATTTGTTTGGTTGTAGTACCTTTTTTTGACCACCTGATGGCAGTATAAGATACGAGGGAGGGCTTGACGTGACATGATGACATGGCGGATGCTCGGTGGTTTGAGCTCTTTAGCATAGCATTTTTCACGTAAAGCTTTTTGCAGAGAAAAACAACCTTTTACACAAAGACACGGGTTTCAAACGTGAATTTTGGAGCTCGACATGATGGAGGTTTATTCCCGAGGTTGGCCTGCTAGCTTAGCTCTTAGCTTAGCTTCTCAGCTTATCTGCTTTTAACCGTCCAAAAACATGATTTTGGATGGTTAAAACAGATTTTAAAGGAAAAGGTAAGGGTCAGTGAAGAGCATCGGAGTTGAGCCTTTTTGTCATCCAGTGTCTTCAGTGGAAAGAGAGAGACACGAAGAAACAATAAAGCCGGTAAATGAAAACGAGGTTGATAATTTTCATTCATCATGAGATTAATTGATTTATTCTTTATCGCGACAGGCCTATGTGTGTGTCATTCTAATACAAAAGTCAGTTTGTCACTTGTTATTCAAACTGCAGAGGATTTAATGAGCAGAGTAATGTGTAACCGTTTTCCCCCATCAATCAACATCAATGCAAACATTTCATAGATCCTTCTGGTTTAAACACGCCCTTAGATAAGACAATGTGCACAACCCGAGTGCATTTTACTGCATGTGTTTGATATCATGATGTCCTTCTCATTTGTCTCTATCTGTCCTTGTGATGGACCGGAGTCCTGTCCACAATGTGTCCTACCTCTCCCATAAGCCCCTTCTCCATTGTTACGTACCTCTATAATCGCTTTTCGGTTCTACTCAAGGGTAAGTGTGTCTCCATTGAGAGTGTATCCCTCACTCACTGGGTGGGCTCATCTATGTTGCTTACTAGCATGTTGCTAGCTTATGATGCTAAGTAGCTATTTAGCTTTAGCAAACACACTAATAACACTGTCGGTCATGTAGTCAGACTTCGCTTAAAAAATTTGTTATGGCACTGTTTGTAAGTACGAGTGTAGCCGTGGGCGGCCAGTTTTTCCGACATCTAAACTTGCGTGTTCCTAGCTGCTCCATTAAGCCAATCAATCTGCAGTTTGCTGACATCAAAATTGCTTGCTTGGAACAATGGCTGAGGCGGTTCCAAAACCCAAGCAGGAACAGGTAATGGAGACACATTTGGCCGATGCTGAGTTGATGCGAGCCAAGCAAAGCCACGTTCGTGGAGAGGGGACTTGTTTGTGGAGAAGGGACTTAGTGACTGCTGGAGACAGGTACCAAATCCCTGTGACCTGAAAAGGAGAAACAGGTAACAAAAATGGATGGATTGAAATTCTTCACATGGTGTTCAGTGCAGCTCTTGTCTGGGATCAATATAATGCTGACAATCATTAAAGACACATGGGCATCAAAAAGTAATACTGTGATCCCTCACTTATCGTGGGGGTTATGTTCCAGAGATACCCGCGATTAGTGAAAATCCACGAAGTAGCGGCGTTATATATATATTTTTTATTTACATAAATATAGACTTTATAAATGCTTTCCATACTCCTACAAACCTTTCTCATGCTCTTATGAACCCTTTGCTGAAATTAATTTGGACCCAAAAATTCAACCAGACACAGAGCGCAGTGCATTCAATAAGCTTTATTTTGAAAAGACTGGTGTGAGTCAGCACACATCTGTGGAAATGCACTGGATAGTCTGAAGAGGAAGAGGATGAGATAACTGTGGAAGGACTGGGAGCTTGAACAGAGTTTTGAGCCCCCCACCCCGACTAATCTTCATTTAGAGCTCAGATCAGGGGACTTGATTCAGTGGTTAAACTCACTCCCCCAGGTAGAGGATTGGGGCGGATGGAGAGAGTAGTTACGTCAATGCTAGAGTGGAGTCCTGCATGGGGTTGTTACTTAGTTGGGATCCGTCTAGAACTCAGTGGGTTAGTCAGAGAAGAGGCAAGAGTCATACACAAGGAGACAGGCTTCAAACTTTCTGAGGTTCAGGCAATACTTGGAGGTCGGGACACAGATAAAAGGTTGATGTCCAGAAATCAGAAGCTTGGCAGGGGCAAGGCGAAACAGGAAAATCCAGGGCACAGAAACTTGTCATGATGAGGGGATCGATCAGGAGCACGAGATAATCGCTGGACATTTACTTGCAGAAGGCTTTCAATAATCTGGCGGCACCAGATAGAGAACAGGGGAGCGCTTAAATGCTATGGACACCAGGTGTGAAGAATTATGCTGATCACAGTAGAGGTGGGCAAGGGCATGGTGAACAGACCGGCATGAATCACGACATTCCTACTCTCTTATAGACGCTTCATGTGTTCTTCAACACTTTGGCAATGGCAATGAAGAAGATGACGAGACAAATGTACAGTACTGAACAGCATGTACAGTGCACACAATATAAAAAAACAGGTTTAAAAACTCACGATACAGCGAAGCCGCAAGAAGTGAAGCGCGATATAGCGTGGGATGATTGTACAAACTGATGAAATATCGTTTGATGAAATACTATTCAGCCTCTAATTACAATACAGTGTGTTTTAATATGGTTTGCTTCAACACATTGAGATTTTATGTAATATGACACAAAAAGCAAAGGAATGGACTTATTTCAGTTACTAAGACAAATTATTTACAACCTAATTTTAGAAAATGATCGCTCAAACAAACTTGTTTTAAAGTAGTAAAATTAGTTAATTAAACCTGGCTTATTACTAAACACATAAGTCACGGTGCAAATGAATAAATCTGACAGCAGCAAATGTGATTAAAAACGTTCTACATCACAAAAAAATACTAAGAATAATATTAAAATAAACTTTTGTTCGGGAGAACCAGTTGATTCACAGCTTTAAGCACATGTTTAGTGTTTGTTGCTGTTTGTACAAGTGCTGCTGCAGTTCTCCTCCTGACATGTAGATGCTGCTAAAATAATATAGCTAGCAGTAAGTGCAGCAAGAAGAAGAGCAAGAACAAAAAGATCAAGAAGAACAAGAAAAACAAGAACAAAAGAAGAAGAAGAAGAACTGTCCTCTGTAAGAAATGAAAAGAAGGACTCTGTTTCGGGAATCTGTTTCTTATGACCAAACTTATCCAGTGGTGGATTTATACTTTATCGTAACTACATCCTTTTTGTTTTTGCAACACCTCCGAGAACTTACTGTGTGCACAACCCCTTGGCAGAACTTTTTTCTTGCAGGGTATGTGCCACGTATTGTGTGATTGGTCAGAAGTCATGGCATGTTTTTACAACAAAGTGGCTGCAGTACACTGCTCTCCTTTTGCTTCAACTGCAGCTGGCTGAAGCTGTTAGAAAATACAAACATCTTTAATCTAGCAAACTTATAAAAGACAGTCAAATAAATCGTATAAAGTGGGTCAAAGAACGTTGTGCATGGAGGAAACGGTGTGAAGACACAAGCAGCTCTCCTTGGCTGTGCTGTCCAGGAGGGAGTGACCCTGACCAGGCAGCACCGTCTGTTGGAAACTGTGGAAATCTCGTTTTATCTTCGTCCTCCAACTCCTTCATCGTAAACTAAAAGTAAATATCCACTCTGCCAACCGTGCTGCAGTGGGAGGGCTTACCAGGAGTTCTGTGACACAGTTCCTCTTCAAAGTATGAAACGTTTAGGGATGGGAATTGATAAGAATTTGGCAATTCTGACACCTTTATCAATATAATCTATCGATTCAATTCCTTATCAATTCTGTTATCAATTCTTTTATGACTCATAATTCATTTTCCAAAGAGGTAAAAAACCAAATACTGTACAATAGAAGATGGACACTCAGCATGATGTCTTGTTCAATTTAAATTTTTTGTTTTCTGTACTTTAATTTTTGAGCTACTGACTGAGAACACAGGTACACGGACGCTCATACAGCATTGCAGGTGTCATAGGTGTTAAAATATTCAAGGCACTCTAAAATAGAACAGGTTACTCGTGAATTAGGTTTGTAGGTTTGTTTTCATGTCAAAAGCTGCTTAACAGGATTCAAGACAAGAAATTAAACCCCAAATTACTCCCAATGACAGCACCCTACGTGTTTATGTGTGCAGTAGTTGCATGGATGTTTTATGATGAACATTTATGGCATATTTACAAAAAAGTCTTGAATTTTGTAATGGAGATCATGTAAATGCTTTGTCATTACATTTTTAATATTTTTGTTATGCAGTTTGAGTGCACAGTTAAAAGTGGAACCAATCTAACTATTAATGAGAAAGATTTGATATTTTTTTTATCATGAATATTTGTTCCAAGGCCAGCCCTCATGATACTGGCCCCTAAAAACCTTTAAGAGTTAAGATGCTTAAAACAAGATAAAGTTGTTTTTTTGGAAGTTAATGCACTGTGAAATTTAATCATGTAATACTGAATGCAACTTGACTACAAGCTCATTTTTTTCATATAATCTATCGTTCTCTGGATAGTTGTATTGAGTCGTTGCTTTGCAGTGTTGTCTGTAAATCTGTTTAAGCTTTTTCAGCCACTGATCAGATGCAAAAGCAACATGTTGATTGTTAAAAATGTGTTTACAAATAATCTCTCTTCTAATATTGTCTTGCAGGCATCTCTTCTGCCTTCAGCTACTCAGTTTGCCTACTTTTGCCAAATTCAAGTTTCTACAAATTGTTTGGAAACTGCTCTCAACATCCTTTGTGGTCTAACCGTCTTGGACTTTCCTTGAAGCATATTGTAAAGAAATGGCTTCCTTGTAAATGGACTAGAAAGGTATTCAATGAATTTCCATCTGGCAAATTCACATTTTTTATATCCTGTGCGCCTTATTCAATCATTGTCTTGTAATGGCAGTGCAGGATCCTGGCAGAACAACGAGTTTTACTTGCAGCCAATGTGGCATGGTATGTCCCGATATGCCCGGTCTACTCGAGCACATGGATGCTCATCATCAACAAGAGGAAGAGCGTAAATTTAAATGTGATCAATGTGGACGTGGTTACAGACACGCTGGCAGTCTAACAAACCACAAAAAGACCCATGAAGTAGGTTCTTTTCAGTGTTGCATATGTGGGAAGGAAAACTGGAATGCTTCGGCGCTGAAGAGCCATCTCCGGAGCCACAATTCATTTAAAAAGTACTCCTGCGCCGAGTGCGGAAAAGCTTTTCGTTTAGCAACTCAGCTTGCTACACATGAGAAAGTTCATCGTTCCGGGAAACCAAGGAATCAGTCATTTAGGAATATAGACACAGAATATCCCACACGTGAAACTGAAAATGATCAGCACCGTAACTTTACTGACAAATTAAACAATGCTGGGATTTCAATGGAAAATAGCTCATCCAGTGATAAAACTAACAGCTATAATTCACAATCTGACACTTGTGATGACGCCGTAGACAGACCATTCAGGTGCGACTTGTGTGACAAATCATACATACACCATCGAAGTCTGATCAATCACAGAAAGACTCACCAACTGGGAGTGTTTGAGTGCACTGTGTGCTTCAAGTTATTCAAAAATATGGCTGCTTTCTACAGCCATCAGAGAACTCACAAGGCAAGAAGCAGGTCGGACCTCAGTTTGACAGCTGACACAAACACAACACCGGACCAGCTGCCAAAACATAACCAGGACGCTCCATTAAACTTTTGCCATTTATGTCAGGTATGTTTTCCCAACGAAGAAGAGTTCCAGGAACATATCCAAATGCACAATTCTTCTTCTGTGTCAATTGGGCTTCAGGATACTTTGTCAGATAAGCTACGTTTATCATATGACAACAGTATTGCTTCACCAGAGTCTAGTTTTTGTGCCTCTCCTATAAATGCTGTACCTTCAGTGTCACCAGTAGTTAATTTGAGAAGCTTTGATCCCTCACAGGAGCAGATGACAAGTACTGATAATGGGCTCTTGGACTTTTCCGCTGATCAAAAACCATTTTCCAGTAGCGTCCAGGAAGGAGCCCCTTTGATACACACGAACACTGAGAGTCCCACACATGTGCCACAAAATATTGGAGAAACATCAGCTGTGGAGTCTGATGAGCGCCCCTTCAAGTGTCACATTTGTGGTAAAAGCTATCGGCACTCAGGGAGCCTTATTAACCACAAAAGATCACACCAGGTGGGGATTTATCGATGTTCAATCTGCAGTAAGAATTATCCTCACCTGGCTGCGCTTAAAAGTCACCTTCGTCTCCACAAAGCTCAGCCGTCATCGTTCAACGTCGCTGCAGAAGGAGACTGGCTCTCGTCAGAGCCGCTCACTTTACACAACCAGCCGGGCTGCTTTTCTTCGCAGAACGAGCAGGAAGATGGTGCTCACGCTGTGCTTGGTGTTGACCAAGAGACTGGAGTTGACGTCAGAAATGGAGCGTTTTACGAGGAGCAGTTTAATCAGGACTTTTCCCAGGATGCAGCACACATACCCCATAAAGAAGAAGTAACACCAAGGCACATGTGCGCAGACTGTGGTGAGACGTTCACAGATATCGCGGGGATCAAGTCTCATAGTTGCCCTTTGCTACAGCAGCGACACGAGACCACTATCAACGAATATCCAAGCAGTTTTAGCTTTCAGTTCAGTAACGGCCATTTTACTGTAGAAAATCCAGGAAGTAGTTCAGAGATGCATGGCCTGAATGGAAGCCAAAGTTACTTTGAGCAGAATTTTCACGAAAATGCAAACAGTGCTCAGCTGGATGTTGGCAGAGTGGATGATTCTGATGAGGAAGATGAAGACGGAGACCATTATCAGTGTTCAATATGTGGCAACAACTACAGCAGCATGAGTGCTCTCAAAAGCCATCTCCAAGGACACACACAGTCCCACGATGCTCCTCCAAGCTCAGGTCCATCCTCCCTGTCCTCCAGTGAAGCAATGAAAGACGATGAGCTGGGGGAAATGATGATTTGCAGTTCCTGTGGGGAAAGTTTTGCCAGTAGGCAGGACTTGATTTCCCATCAGCTTCTACACAACAAGGACCAGACAGATCGTGTCGATCGTTTGCCTCTGAACGGAGACGTTTCAAGAAGTAAAGAGGAAGCACAGATCATTTGTGGCGGCTGTGGCGTCTTTTGCTCAAGCTCGGATCATCTTGACAACCATGTCTGCACTTCAGAGACAAAAGACGAGTCTGGACGCCTCAAAGAGGAAATGGAAATCAACAGTGTTTCCCAGTGTGAAGAGACAAGTGTCAGCAGAGAAACTGTTGACGGTGAGGATCGTCGGTACAAGTGTGATCAGTGCGGTCGGTCGTACAGGCACGCCGGTTCCCTGCTTAACCATAAGAAGTCCCACAAAACAGGTGTGTTCAGATGTGTCACCTGCCAGAAGCGCTTCTACAACCTGCTGGCTCTGAAAAACCATCAGAGGTCCCACTTTGACGTTAAAAGGTTAGTTATGTTGAATGAATTGCACCATTGTTGTGACTACTTGTGCTGCCAGGCCAATAAACACACATGTAACTATGTCTTTTGTCTTTTCCCAGACATGCTTGTCACGAGTGTGGGAAGGCCTTTAAAATTCAGAAGCAGCTTTTGAACCACCTGAAACGGCACAAAGAGAACCAAGTCAAAATCCAGGAACTCAACAGTCAGCTCCAGGCGCTCATGCAAATGAATGGAAGCGGGTCAGATGGAAGAAGGTCGACCTTAGCTTCAAATGACAGCCTGCCGCTTACCTGTAATCGACGCCGCACGCAGCCGGCTGAAGGAAGGGCAGAACATGTAAAGTTGGAAACCTCGGTTAAACTGGAGGACGAGCGTGATCGGCGACCTTTTGCTTGCGACCAGTGTGGGCGCACATATCGGCACGCAGGAAGTTTGGTCAACCACAGAAACTCCCATAAAACGGGTGAATATTGCTGCTCCGTTTGCAACAACACTTACTCTAACCAGTTAGCAATGAAGAACCACTTACGAACCCACTTTGCTAATAAGAAGCACTTGTGCCAGAACTGTGGAAAAGGCTTCAGAGGGAAGAAACAACTGCTGGCTCATACCTGTGCAGACCTCAGAAAGAGTGGGCCTGCAGGCAGGAGCGGCCTCAGGCGTAGAACATTTAAATGCAAAAAATGTCAGAAGGACTTTATGTCTGTGGACCAACTGGCTGACCATTCTTGTGATGAGCCCTCAGACTGCAGAGATTCACAATTAACTATGTCTTTAAGTAAAGAGGAGCGTCCATTCAAATGCAGCATATGTAATCGCACCTACCGCCATGCTGGCTCGCTTCTGAACCACAAAAATACCCACAAGATCGGACACTACAGCTGCACCTTCTGCTCCAAACCCTTCAGCAACCCAATGGCGCTACGCAATCACACACGAATCCACACGCAGAAGAAGAAGTATGTGTGTCTCACATGCGGGAAGGCCTTTCGTCTCGCCAGCGTCCTACGCAACCACCAGAGGGTCCACAATCGGGCGCTGAGTCACTTCAGCTGCTCTTCGTGTGGAAAGAGCTTCCAGGGCAGGTCTGGCCTAAAAAGGCACCGCTGCCACAAAGGTCAGGAGAGCAACACGCCATCTGGAGTCCAGCAGTCTGAGAGAGCAGACAGGCGCTTCATGTGAGTTTGCAACTTACTGTGAAGTGAGAAAGAAACTGTTAGTCATCATACATGTAGATTGTTTTATTTTTTGAAAGACAAACAGTATCACTGTTATGTTTATTTCTTAAAGAACACTGACTGTTATTCTAAATGCCCTGATTGGTTCATATATTCTTTAACATGCCAAATATAATAGGTCCATATAATATATAACACAGTATATAATATAACACAATATCATGTAACAATATAATATGTATAATACAACATACATAATTTAATATGTAGAATATAACACATAATATAACATAACTCATAATATAATATGTATAATATAACACATAATATAACACACACAATATAATATGTATAATGTAGCATAAAATAATTTATAGAATATAACACATAATATAACATAACTCATAATATAATATGTATAATATAACACATAATATAGCATACACAATATAATATGTATAATATAGCATACATAATATAATATGTATAATATAACATAATATAACATAACTCATAATATGTATAAAATAACACATAATATAACATAACTCATAATATAATATGTATAATATAACACATAATATAACATACACAATATAATATGTATAATATAGTGTACATAAAATAATATGTAGAATATAATACATAATATAACATAACTCATAATATAATATGTATAATGTAACACATAATATAACATACACAATATAATATGTATAATATAGCATACATAATATAATATGTACAATATAACATAATATAACATAACTCATAATATATATAACACATAATATAACATAACTCATAATATAATATGTATAATATAACACATAATATAACATACACAATATAATGTAACAATATAACATGTATAATATAACACATAATATAACATACAGAATATAATGTAACAATATAATATGTATAATATAACATACATAATATAACAAAACTCATAATATAATGTGTATAATATAACACATAATACAACATAACTCATAATATAATATGTATAATATAACACATAACATAACATAACTCATAATATAATATGAATAACACATAATATAACATACAGAATATAATGTAACAATATAATATGTATAATATAACATACATAATATAATATGTATAATATAACATAATACAACGTAATTCACAATATGTATAATATAACAAATAATATAACATAACTCATAATATAATATGTATAATATAACATACATAATATAATATGTATAATATAACACATAATGTAACATAACTCATAATATGTATAAAATAACACATAATATAACATACATAATATAATATGTATAATATAAAATAATATAATATATTTAATATGTCCCTGTCAAGTTCATGATTGAATTCAAAATTTTACTTCTAACCTACAAAGCTCTCAACATCCTAGCTCCATCTTATGTTACAGATATTATTGTTCCATGTTTTCCTAACAGACTACTTCGTTCTCAAACTGCAGGTTTACTTGTGGTTCCTAGAGTTTCCAAAGCAGAATGGGAAGAAGATCTTTCAGTTCTCAGGCTCCTCTCTTGTGGAACCAACTTCCAGTTTCTGTCCATGAGGCTGCCACATGGTCCAGTTTTAAGACTGGACTTAAGACTTTACTTTTTGATAAATCCTTCTTAGGATTGGCTTGTTATGCTGCTTTAGACTTAGACTACTGGAGGACAAATTGTCCAAATTTTCAAAAAATGAATTGTGACAATTGATTAGTTTTAATTTGATACTATTTCTATCTTAACATGTGATTCTCAAACCCATCTGGTTGAAACAGATGACCTCTTGTCCTGAGCCTGATTCTGCTAAAGGTTTCTTCCTCATGAGGGAGTTTTCCTTTCCACTGTTGCCTTCATGCTTGCTCAAGATGAGAGTTTTGTGATGAAGTTAACTCAAAGCTCCTCAGATAAATAGTATTAAATTATTTTATGTACGTGAATGTTTCTGTTCAGTGCCCTGAAATGACTTCTGTTGTGACTTGGTGCTATAGAAATAAACTGAATTGAATTGAATCATCTCAAAATGATTTTAGATAATGTTGACCCCAAGTTAGCAGAATGAGAAAAAAGTGAGTCAGGCGTGCAAAAGGTAAGTGCTTTTTTATTTACAAGTGTTGGTTATGTACAGGGCTGGAAGGGAAAAGGACAAGGTGAGTATCTGTAAATCTTCAGGTTCATTTGAATAATGAATCTTGTTTGAAGATACTCTTTTCATACGAGTGTTTATGTTTCTAGATGGAGTAGGAAAGACGAGGTCCTGGGTTTCCACAGGAGAGTAGAAGAACCAGAGGAGGTGAGTACCGTTGGAGAGAGAAACAGGTTGTTTGGTAATTTCTGATCCAGGTTGATGTTTGGGTAGTTGAAGAACAAGATGATGCCTGGGTGAAGTCACAAGGAGTCTTGGAAGACTTGAAGGAGCAGGACTTGGAAGTCACTAAAGAAGATCAAGGTTAGTCAAACTGTTTAGAAACAAGTTTACTGGCTGTCCATTATGTACTGTAAGTTACCATAATGTCCCAGCGTATAGGAAGAACATCTAGCAGGAGCTTGAATACTCAGCAGAGCAGTCTTCCAAATCAGGTGCAGGTGTGGAGTGGCGGCTGAGTAGAATGAGCGGCAGCTGTGGAGAAAGTGAGTGTGGCTGAAAGACAAGACAAGACAAGATAAGATAGAACTTTATTGAGCTTGCAGGAAATTGTTGGAATTGTTAGAAATTGTTGGAAACCTAGGAATCCCACAGTCTCTGTGTCCCTGTGATGGACTGGAGACCTGTCCCCTGCCTCTCACACAGGGTTGGTTGGACAAGGGCACCAGTGACCCAGAAAGGAAGAGGTGGGTATAGCAGAAGGATGGATGGACGGTAAATTTTGTAAAAAAGCAGTGTTTTTTTAATTTCTCATCCAAAAACCCTATCATGTTCTGGTTCTGTTCATGGCAGTGGTGCATGTTACCACATGACCACAGTCACTGGAGGATATATTCATTCAGTTTCAGGTCATCAGAGAAATGTAATAAAACCAACCACTGAAGCTGTACATAACCAGGGTTTGAACTTTGTCCTGAAATCTCCATTCAGCTGTGCTCACCACCAGTTTGGAGCTTTAGATCAAGTTTTTATTCTCTACCACAGTGGTACCCACACCTGGTTCTTGAGGAACACCATCCTGCATGTTTGAGTTGTTCCCCTGCTCCAACATGCCTGATTCAGTGAATCGATTACTTCATCCAGTTCTGCAAAAGCCTCTTAATCGCCCATTGATTAAAAACAGGTGTGTTGGAGCAGAAACAACTAAAACATGCAGGATGGTGTTCCTGGGCAGCACGGTGGTGCAACTGGTAGAGATGCTGCCTGTCAGTGAGCAGGTTACCCCGGTTCACATCCTGGTCCAGAGGCCTTTCTGAGTGGAGTTTGCATGTTCTCTCTGTGCATGTGTGGGTTTTCTCCAGGTACTCCAGTTTCCTCCCACAGACCAAAAACA
>JARVGS010000760.1:43259735-43276657 GCA_031762315.1 Hypsolebias antenori | reverse complement strand
GCATAAAAAAGGCAACGTGAGGTGTGATGACATCACTGGGGCGGCGCCGTAAGTCCGAAACGCCGTAACTCGATGGCACCGTAAGTCAGGGACAACCTGTATTCAAGTAAGTAGGAGATACACTAGTTTTATTTTCTCTGGCCATCATTTGAGGGAACTACACTTTTAAGAAATATACAAACTAGAAAGTATAGTTTCCTCAAATGATCAGGGTGGTCAGATTACATATACTGTATATGGTGGCGGGCATTCAGGATTTTGATGTGGCAACACAAATTTAAACAATACTGTACCTTACTTGCACCTATTTGTAGACACACATAAATATGGAAGTCGGTACCCCACTTATTTTTCAAGTTATCATGCTCACAACATGAACAAGGGGTCTGTATTTCTTCGCTTTGTGACGAGACAATAACAGAAGCAAAGTATCGTCCTTCTTTTCTTCAGATGAGTTGTGGAGTAGTCTCGGCTTCAACCACAACAAACCTTGGGTCGTTATCTGTAAAGCTGACTGGGTTATATCTTTTTGTGTTTTTTAATGATCAATTGGCTGTGGTGGCCATCTTGAATTGTGTTGACTTCAAAAGTTCATCACTTGTAGATGTTCATTTACTCATCACATTCTGCAAGTTTCACTAAAACCTTTTCTGTGTGTCAGAAAAGTTTTGGTAAGAGACGGACACACTAACATGCACACAAAAGCATGGGAACATCATCTGCCTTCGTGTTTCAGCTAAAACCTGAGCAGTACTGACCCAGAAGGATCAAAGTGTAACAGTTCCACTACTTTAGTATTTGTTCAAACACAAAAATGAAGCTGTTTCCTGAGTTTTCCTCTGGCCTGCTGGATTTTTAAATTATAATATTTTCTGGTTTGAAAACCCTGAGAGATTCTGCCAGGCTCTCATCTCAGGAGATAATTCCTGAAGCCAGTGGTTCAATGGTTTGAAAGCTCACAGACAGAGATGAGAAACATGATGACTGTGCTACAGCCAGGTGAAACGAGGGAGACCAGGTCCTGCAGTCGGCCCTGTTCTCTCCCACTGAAGCAGTTATTCACAGTCAATGACTGCATGAGTGCCAAACAGCAGCTGCAGGCCAAAAGGAGAATAATTTACTGTTCAGGTAGCCGAAAAAAAGAGCAGGAATGGAGATAAACTCTGATTCTACTCCTCATAAAATCCTACAAGATTTATCAGAGCTAGCTAAACGGAATGCTTTTAAATGAGAAGCTCTTGCAGCTTTTTGAGCATTGAGCTCTCATTTATACAAGAACAAAAGATAAATTAATAATAAACACAATGAGATGTGTCTTCTCAGCTATGTTTATTTTTTATTTAACCTTTATTGATACAGGTAGTCTCATTGGGTAATGAGGACTCATTTTCAAGAGAGATCTGTTTGGGAGCAGATGGTGGGGGTTAAGGGCCTTGCTCAAGGGCCCAGAGTGGAGCAAATGTGGGTGGAGGCAGGTGTGGGTGCTTCACATTTTCCACCCACATTTTGATGTTGTTGTCCAGGGAGTTGAGCTTGTAACCTTCCAATCACAGGCGCCTCTGCACCACCACTCCGCATATGTGATGGACTTGATTCCTGTCCAGGGCAACTTGTACAGATGTACTGTTGTGGTGGAGTAGCCATTTTTTTAAACGTAATATTTGAAGGACAGCACGGTGGATCAGTTGGTAGAGCTGCCGCCTCTCAGCAAGCAGGTTGCCAGTTCAAATCTTGTCCCGGGCCCTTCCTGTGTAGATTTTGCATGTTCTCTCCGTGCATGCATGGGTTTTCTCCATGTAATCTTATTTCCTCCCACAGACCAATAACATGCATGTTAGTCTGATTGGTAATTCTACATTGTCTCTAGGTGTGAGTGAGAGAGTGAATGGTTGTTTGTCTCGTTTGGCTCTATGTGGCCCTGTGATGGACAGGAGACCTGTCCAGGGTATACCTCTCCTTGTGCAGTGATAGCTGGATATGGGCACCAGTGACCCCCGAAACCCAAAAAGTAAGAAGCAGGTAAAGATAATGGGTGAATGGATAGAATTAGGGATGCACGATATTATCGGCCTGGTATCGGTATTGGCCGATATTAACGTTAATTTTCAATATCGGACATCGGTCATTCCATTAAAATAACTCGCCGATATAAAAGGCACTGTTTTTGCTGCAGCGGCAGCACTACGTGATTGACGTTGCCGCGTCAACGCAACATTCTATCATAGAATGTAGGAAGGAGGACTAGAAATTATTTTGGTTGCAGATATTGTTGCAATACCATCCATCCATCCATTCATCCATCCATCCATCCATCCATCCATCCATCCATCCATCCATCCATTATCTTCTACTTGTTCCGAAGTCGAGTATTGGGGCAGCATATTGAGCAGGGAGGCCCAGACATCTCTTTCCACAGCCACCTCTTCCAGCTCTTCTGTGAGGACCTCAAGGTGTTCCCAGGCCAACAGAGAGATGTAGTCTTTCCAGCGTGTTCTGGGTCTTCCCTGGGGTCTCCCAGTCGGACATGCCCGGAACACCTTCCTAGGGTGATATCCAGGGGGCATCCTTACCAGATACCCGAACCACGTCAGCTGGCTCCTCTTGATGTGGAGGAGCAGTGGTTCTACTCTGAGTCTCTCCTGATAACTGAACTTCTCACCCTATCTCTAAGGCAGAGTCAATCTACCCTGCAGAGGAAACTCATTTCAACCACCTGTATCCACAATCTCATTCTGTCCATCACTACCCAGAGTTTGTGACCATAGGCGAGTGTAGGAACGTCACAATACCTTTTTCCAAAATGGACTTTTAAGAAAAGCCTGACAGTGTGCAGAAAGGTGGATACAAACCTGTAGCTGATGAGCCAGCCCAGAAGAGGACTTATCTGACATTTTCATTTCAGCTATTATGAGCACTACTCACAGCCTCTGTGATGATGGGAGTGTCAGACTGACTTATCCATGTGGTGTTTGAAATCACACTGGGTGTGCACACTTGAGGCAACCAGCAGAAAAACACCAAAGCACAGCTGGACATTTACAAGTGACAGTGCTTTTGAAAACTCAGGGAACCTGAGTGTATCTACAGCTCATTGAACATTTGTGTCAAAAAACAAAACAGAGTTGTACCAAAATAAAGGTACAAAAATATGAAGCAAACAGACTAGCATATTGTTCTCATGTGTCACTGACACAAAGGTCATAGACACCAGTGTTGGTAAGTTCAGTCTCAGAGGAGACACATCTCCTGAAAAATCTTTTTCTGCAAATAGTGGGAGGTTATGATGACTGCCTGAATGGTGTTGATGGATATTATGCACATCTTCAGTTGCTTTCTGATCGCACATTCAGGGGGGTCTGCAAGCATTCAAAAGTGCTTTTTAAAATCCTTCAGGTCAGAAAGTATCAGATGTACGATGGCGGGCAGCTAGCATGTGAGTCAGTGACTATCTCTCTCTGCTGTTTCTGTTGAGTGGACAATCCCCTCAAAACTTGCACCAGAAAAAACAACTGGACAGAATCTGCACCACGCTTTAGCCTCAAAGGCAATCGGAAAGAATTATAGTTGGCTCTGGAAATGCACTTTCTGTACAACACAGTAAAGGAAAGGAGAATGGACATTACCTTTAAACAGTCAACTCTTTTGATGAGCAAATTGCATTTTATTAGCTAAAAAGGTAATGAATCCCAGCCAATTCATCCCTACTTTTTTGTTCTGAATTTTAAGATTACAGCTAAAAATGTTATTAGGACTCAAAACTTGTGAACATGAGGGTTTGCCAGCTCTAAAATACTTGCAACAATGACATCGATCTTCAAAATCACCTGAGAGAGAACCAAAAGATGCAGCTAGACTTCTTGTTAGTCACTTTTTATTTATTTATTAATGTATAGGGGTCTGAAAACTCACTGAATGCAGCAACAAAACTGATAAGTTGGCAGCACTGTGGTAACAATGAATATGGGGCTGTATTCTCACCAAAAAGTCTGCCTCAGCCTCAACACTCATACTGACAATCACTGTGAAATATGACACTTTTCTAATACTACATTATGGAAAAGTGCACATTTAAATATGTAGCATGAAGGTAAGAGGTCTATGAATCAACAAATATAGCTTAAAAAACTCATTGTTGGATGGTGACAGTCAGCCAAGCAAACTATTCCAGTAATAAGCAATGATCAGGGAGCTGCATGTCATGGTAATGCTGTAATTAATACGTTTTAGTAAATTTTACCAGTCGTATATGACTAAGTCATCAGCTAGCCTATTGGACATGGAGAACATTTTTAGAGATCTTGAACTTCGTTCAGTGAATCCTGATCACTTTGAGGACTTGGAGAGGGAGTTCTCTGAAGCTGAGATGAACTCCGCAGTCAACGATATGCAAAATGAGAAATCCCTTGGACCAGGTAGCTTTGCATCTGAGTTTTAAAATAAAATTTCTAATTTAATCTCACCCTTATTAAGGTCTGTGTTTGAGGAGTCACTTGCTACAGACATTGCCACTGTCCATGCATGAAGCTGTAATCTCGCTGATACCTAAGAAAGCTAAAGAGCCTCTAAACTGCAGCTCATACCAACCTATCTCACTTTTAAATATTGAAAAAAATCCTTGCAAATGTCCTAACAAAACAACTAAAGCAGGTGGTTCCCACAACTGTCCCGCCTGACCAGACGGGCTTTATTAAACTCCATCAGGCTTTCTTCAATTTTAGGTGGCTTCTTGGTATGTTGTATACGTCTAGTCCACACGAGCATACCCATGATGAAGTCTTTCTTTTATTAGACGCAGAGAAAGCATTTGACCGAGTGGAGTGGGGTTATTTTGAGACTTTAGCTATTTAAATTCAGTCCCAAATTCATATCATGGGTGGGGCTGATATATACCTACCCAATGGTGGCAGTCCACACTAACTGTAACATATTCATATCCTGATGCATGCTCAATAATCCAGGTAGAAAAATCTAAAAAAAAAAAAAAAAAAAAAAAAAAAAGTTAAGTCTGGTCCTCTGGACAGACTGAAGAAGTCTTTTGGATGAAAGACGAAACGATTCTACTTTTTTTTGTTGTTTGTTTAGTTTTTTTACTGTCCAGAGAACCAGACAACTTTTTTAGATGTAACATGTCTAGTTATTTCAAACTGCAACGAAGTACGAGACAGAGTGCTCGCTCTTACCACTTCTGTTTGCATTATCAATAGAACCACTAGCTGTAGCTTTACAGCAAAACTCCATCATTAAGGGGATGAATTGACTAAGGTACAGAAAATAGAGTTTCATTATATGTTGATGACATGCTTTTGCACTATGTATCAGACCCTCTTATCAGCATTCGTGAATTACTTAATTCGCTTCAAAAATTCAAGAAAATATCTGACTATAAGTTTAACCTTCAAAAGAAGGAGCTGATGCCTGAGACCTCTATAGAAAAGAAAATCTTAGACACCGTACCTTTTAAAATTTGTTTTGAAAAATTTAAATACCTTGGGATTTGGGTAATTCGAGATCATAAAAACCTCTATAAAACTAAGTATTTACCTCTAATGGCAAACCTCAAGAACATTGAGGACATTGCTAGATGGCAATTTTTTCATTCAACCTTTATTTAGACAGATAAGTCACACTGAGCCTCGAAGACTCATTTACAAGTGAGATCTGCTTAGACAGATTCCCTGCCTCACACTCTCTGGGGTAGAATAAACTCTGTTAAAATTAAAATTGTACCTAAATGTCTATACCTGATCCAGAATCCGCCAATCTTCCTTACTAGATAATTATTCACCAAAGTGAACAGCGAGCTATCAGTGTTTATTTTGAATAAAAAGCATCCACAGATTGCCAAGAGGGTCTTGCATCTGCCCCGCAGGATTGAAGGCATGTCACTTCCTAATTCCATGCACTATTACTGGGCAGCTAATATAAGAGTTCTACTATTCTGGTTGGGTAAGGATACCCTATCTCCCAGTTGGGTGTCCATGGAAAGGGCCTCACTTTGATCCAGCTCCCCTTCTGAATTACTTTGCTCCCAACTGCCTTTAAACAATCAATAACAACCTACACTTCTAACCCAATTGTGATCTGGGCAATTAAGATTTGGAATCAGTTCAGGGAGGCATTTAACTCTACAGACTTACTGTTTCTGGCACCTGTGTCAAATAATCATGTTTACTCCCTCAGTAGATGATACAGCTTTTGACACCTGGGTTTTGAGGGGAGTACATTCACTGTATGAGCTCTATGTTGATGATAAGGTTGCTTCTTTTGAGCAGCTGGTACAGAAGTTTAATATCCACAAGTCACAGTTTTTTTCAGATATTTACAGCTGAGACATTTTGTGAGGTCTAACTCTGACTGTTATCCTTTGTACCCTTCTAAACTTTTTGTGGTTAAGATTTTTGAATGTAGGTCTGATATTAAGTGGGCCCTCAGCAAGATCGATACACTACTCAGTTCATACCATGAGACCAGTTTGGACTCCTGTAAACTGAAATGGGAAATGGACCTGGAGGAATCCATATCAGATTCAATCTGGAAAAAGATCATTAACAACATTTACTTATCCTCAATCTGCCTGAAACGTGATGTAATTCAATTCAAGGTAGTGCACTAGCAGCACTGGTCCAAAGATAAGCTGTCCAAGATCAAAGCCAACACGTAATTGTAAAAGCCCACAGGTAATTGTTGTAAGTAAATACCAGCTACACTCCTGCATACATTCTGGACCTGTCCAAAACTGCAGACCTTTTGACAATCTATTTTTGACACCTCTGATGTATGTGGGAGAACTGTACACCCACCACAGTTCTGTCCACCACTGTTTAGGGTGGCCCCTGTGGATATGTCATTCAGCAAGTACGAGAAGGTTGTGATTGCTTTTGGCTCTCTTCTGGCTAGGAGACTAATTTTGTGCAGTTAGAAGTACACCCCCCCCTTCCCCCCCAGCATATGGACATTGGATAAGAGAGGTCATGTATTGGAGTCAGAAGCATCCATATGGTGGAGGGGACACACTGATGTGTGTAGGTGTGCATGCGCAAAATAGTGTACTACAAAAGAAGCAACATTTCACCTACATTTCCTTTAATTCCACACATTTAAAGCAGGTTTCTCACCAAGTTTGTGTAAATTCAGCTGTGGGTTTTCAAGACAGTTTAACTTTAATGCACTTTAAAATAGAGTGTCAGGTCGGCGCTATTTGTGATTATAGAGAAATTAAAAATTTCACCACTAGACTTTTTTACTTGTGTTCAACACTACTCATCTAAAGGATGTTTCTCACAAAGCTTGAGGAAGGTGTGGGGTTTTAAGGACATTTCAACTTTAATGCACCTAAACACACAGCGTCTCTTACACCTGCAGCGTCTGACAGTGTCACAGTTGTTGCTGAGCTAAGAAGCCACAGACATAGCATCCTCCTCCTAATCATTTATATACTGTATGCTTATGATCAGAAACATAGTTTGGTCTTCTGACCTGTCAGCTACTGTAAGAACTCTTCCTGATCCAATGAAGTTTCTCCTTCTTTTAGTTGTAATACAAAGGCTCTCTTATGTGTGGTATTAGGTTTTTTTTACTTATTTCAGCTGCATTTTGTTCTATTGTTGCACAGGAAGGAGAATCTGACCATCAGTCTGATCCTGTTGATCGGATGCTACTTGGTTATTTTAATTCCTGCACATTTCCCATTGAAGAAAGCAGCAAACGTCAGCTATGACTACCAACACTCCAAAGATCTGGTAAAGACGCCTGACGTTAAAGCCTTGTAGATTCTCTTTCAGGCGCATTGACTGAAGCGTTTATTTTCTTCAGGTCTTATTAAATCGGTCAGCCACTCTGTTAGCACATCCCTGTGAGCCTCGGGGGTCTCCAAGCCACATGAAGCCTTTGTCCCGTTTTGAAGGCCTCCAGGACATCCCAGTGTTCCTGCAGGACCGACCTGTGGTGTGGAATTTGACACCTCCGCTCGGGCTCCAGGGCAGTGAAGAACATCTGTCCATGGCTCTTGCCTTGATGCCTCAACCTGGGCTGCCTTCATCGCTGACAAAAGCAAACAGCTGCAGGAGATGTGTGGTGGTGGGAAGTGGAGGTATTCTTCACGGGAGCCATCTCGGATCACATATAGATCAGTATGATGTCATTATTAGGTAGGTGGTCAAACAAACCCAGAAATACATTTCAAATCAACCATTTGAACTTGCACTAATCCTTATTATTTAGTGACAATTAGCCTTTTTCCTTCACGTCTGACAATACTTTGTAAATATATACGTTTATATGTTTTTATTTTATCCAGCTCTTTCAAGGTGCATCAAATTCTATTTTAATGAACGAGCCTTAAACTTGAACTCCAAACGTAAAATCCAACTAAATTATACGATACAATGCAATACAACATGACGTGGTCGGCTGGCTTACTTGAGACAGCTTTACAATACACTGACAAATATTCTTGCAGTTAAGTTCACGTTGACATTCATAATGGTTTAGCCTCCAAACGCTTCTGTGTCTCACACTTTTATACATGCATTTTATGACATTTTCAAACATCTGATATTTAAATGCAGTGAAAAAAATGTTTAAACAGTCTCAGTCTGCACCCGAGGCTGCAGGAGAGCGCTTGTGTTACTTTCTGCAGATACTAAACATCTATATTTATGGGTTCTGCGCATGAAAAATCATTAGTAGCTGTTATGTTATGCAGGCAGATTGCAAATTATACTAGAATATTATGATTATTGTGAACTGTTCTCCAACAGGGACAATTAAACTGTGTAAACTCAGAACCTCATGTTCTCATAGCTTTCAGACATGACACTGGCATTCTGCAAAGCATTTAAATCATTGACGAAAAATATATGACTGTCAGGACAGGAAGCTTTACAGAACCACTTGTTTTAGCTTGCCTCAAGAAACAACATTTCAAAAGCACTAGATCTGGTGTAAAATCTATTAGAGGCAGGGATGCTTTACATTATGAAGAGCTACAGATTGTAAAAACAAACATCTTTATTGCCAGGCTGAATAATGCTGCAGTGCATGGATTTGAGAGAGATGCTGGTTCGCACACAACCATCCGCCTGATGTATCCAGAGGGAGCCCCTCGCTCGCCTAATGAGTACAAGAAGACGGCTATGGTTGCCTTGGTGGTCTTTAAAAGTCTGGACTTGGACTGGCTGACTTCTGTCATCACCAAGCAGCCTCTGGTAGATCAAGAATCGCAGCTCAGAGATGTGTTTGATTTGCCATGAATGCCTCAACAGTTCATGTAGCAATGCAGCTATCGCACCATTATGCTACATTCCCCATATATGTTTTTTTTTTTAAAGAGCTTCTGGTCCAAAATGTGGTTCTGGAGGGAGGTGGTGGATGATATTCCCCTGAAACCAGAAAACTTCAGGATCCTCCATCCAGAGATCATTCACAAAACGGAGCAAGTCCTCCAGAAATATATTCTGAAGCAAAAAAATGTAAGTTCATCCATGCATATGTAACATTCTGGTTATACATTTTACATTCTATTTTAAGGCAACACTGCATTTTAATGGAAACTAAATAATATGCGTCACATCCCAATAGTCCAAGCCGCAATGAGCAAGCCCAATACTCAGTTCTAAGAGCAACAATAGATTTATAACACAACAAGAATAACTTTGGCCTTTGAGTTCAATAATTTTGACTCAATCTGGATGTTTCCCTTTTTAAACAGATGGTGCCAACATTAGGAGCCAGTGCTGTGGTGATGGCTTTGCAGCTGTGTGACCAAGTGAGCCTGGCAGGGTTTGGTTACGACATGCAACACCCAGAAGCAAGGCTGCACTACTACGAGACCATACGCATGGACTCCATGAAGGCTCAAGTAAGTTTGCACGAGTGACTAAACAGCGTTGCGGAAGCTCCAGAGCTTTATTTATTAATTCATGTTAAATCCAGGTGGTGCACGACATCAGTGCTGAAAAGCTCTTCTTGAGGGACCTGGTGTCTTCAGGAGCGGTGACCGACCTCACAGGAGCTCTCTGAGCCCAAGAATGATACAGTGAACTCTGTGTGCGCTCCTCGGTTCCTGCTGCGAGCTTCTTCTGTAACGCCCTCTGCACAGAAGCCTCCTCAGCGTGGTCTGACCTTTAACATGCTCAGTCTCCAGGCTTCTCCCGACTGTAAATGTTAAAAAGGACTGTAAAAGCTCGAGGACTTGTAACTCGTTTTCAGTGAACTCATATCTTCAGCTGATGCAAGTATAAGAATAATAAAACATGTATTAGAGTGTTTAGACAAAATACTCAAGGGATTAAATAAATGCTGCGTTTCGTGGTTCACGTAGAGCAATTTTCATTTTGTTTGCAAAGCCACAACAAACAACTGAATGTAGGGAAACAAATGTTCACACCTCACACGCAGTGTTGCATCAGAACTTGGTAAAATGAATGATGCATATATTTCTTCTCATATTTGCAAGATTTGAAGACAGCTGAAGCACAGCAGAGAGGGAGGGGGTGGAGCCTCCAGGTTTTTTGTTGTTGTTTTTCATTACAAAATGACCAAGTTCACTATGCAGCTACTTCTACTGCCTTCTTTGTATGGTTACTAGCAGTATCAGGGCTATAAATTAATAAATGTACTTATTTTGTAAATAAAATTAAAATAAATCGCCAACCTTATAGCCAAAATTTAGTGTGTTTGGTGTATTAGAGCTCAGAGCCTGTACTGATTATGCTACTGTAACACCAAATTCTAGTTCAATAATACTGAACAGTAGTCCCTCGCTACTTAAGAGGTTCATGACAATGATTTGACCCTTCTCAAACAGACGTCTTTTCCATGACCATGCAACGTGTCCTTCCACAAGGTTGTTTAAGAAATGAGAAGCAACTCATGGTTAAATAACTTATTGTCAGCTGAAAGATAATCGCCCATGCAGTAATTATCCAATAGGAGGCTCGTACCTATTTGCTTAGTTAAATCCAGGTGACGACTTTTTTTTTTTTTTTTTCTTTTTTTTGGGGGGGCCAGGCAGTGTTTTTGTAAAGATCAAATGACCTTTAGCCGTTTTTATATTTGCTAAAGTCGAACAGCCGTGGTGACCATTTTAAATAAAACGTAAATACAAAAAACACTACAAGCATTTTAAAAGGGGAGGAAATCCAGCATCATTTACAGTACTGTATGAAAGAGCAGCACGAGTGTTAAAACAACACAATATCTACAAAACAAAGGCGATTTTCTTATTTGCAATAAAGCGCATCGATTCATTGTAAACAAAAAGTGCACGGTGGTAATTTACAGTGCAAATCACAGACGTGTTTCCAATAAATAACTTCAGAAGACTCAACCTCATACGCAATAAACTCAACGGTTTAAACACAGTTGCAGAACGCAGTGAATGCGAGGGCTCCTGAACGTCTGTCACTTCAGCGTGACGGCCTGTTTACAGCAGCGGGTTGCGTGACGGCTCCCACAGTTTGCTTGCAAGTTGTCTGCAGTGCTGGAGGATGATTTCAGTGGGGATGACCCCCAGATGGACCGTCAGGAGCTCGTAGCACTTTACAGTCTCAACTTTATCTTTATAGTTCTTGCTGTAGTACCGAAGCAACCTCCTGCAGGACATCATACATAGTTAAAACTGAAGTTTAAGCCTTGTGAATTTACAAAAATCTCTGTTCGTGTGTGTTTGTTACTTGTAGTAATCACAGGCAAGCACCCCGATGGGTGGGGAGTCATCAGATAGTACAGGTATGTCCACTGAGTCCAACTTGTACCCCTGATTGACAAACATTAAACGTTTGATACATCAGGTGCTGTCATTTATTATGAGGAATGTGACGTGATGGTGACTTACAGTTTCGTTTTCAAACCAGAGGAAGTAACAGAAGTAGAAGTCTCCATCACGCAGGGTGACGGTGGAATAACCCTTCTGAAGATAGCGCCGTGTTGTTCTGACCAGGCCCCACACCTTCAGTATGCAAGGAGAACACAACACTTAGCACGTACACGAACAGATTGCTTGTAATGTGATGATTTATGCTGAATTTTTGCAAGAATATCAATTAAAACGGAAAAAAAATGGTAAAATAAAAGCTAAAAAAATGCAAAACAAAAGCTAAATAGCTAAAAGTTAAATGCGCAAGAGTAACTAAAAGCTAAAGTTAAAAAAAATAGCTGAAAGCTAAGTATACTGAAGTAGATTTCAAAGACCCCCATGTAATTTCAATGAGGGGGGGAAAAATAGTCTGGAAAAACAGCTGAATATTTCAAAAGGTTCATAATTTACCAAAACCAAAAGTCATAATAGTAATACCCTAAACGAGCTGAGCAGTTTGATATATGAATGGTTAAAATAGCCGTAATTATGCTGAAGTAGGTATCATCTAAAAAAATGTCAAGAAGAAACTATAAACAGGACAACAACAGCGTGGATGCTCGGCACTGACACATTTAGTCCGTTATTAAAGCTTTGACTAAAACCAATAAAATAAAAACTAAAATAAAGTGTACAATGACCTTGTTTTTAATATGATGAGCCACAGGTCCCTTCCCCAGCTCAGACGTGGTGCGCTCCGTGACGCTGAGCGACGGAGCGATCATTTGGCCGCTCGATCGGTCCACGCAGATAAAATGGACGAGGCCTGGGAAATCCTCCAGGTACGTGAGATGAACTTGGTCAAGATCAACAACACAGTTGCAGGGATACAAAACAATTATCAGACTTCATGGACTTTAAGGACACATTGCAAACAGCGTTTGAATAAAAAGAATATGACACTATTGTGATGTTCCTCTTGCTTTTCACCAACAGGAAGTCCTTCCAGTCCATCAGTTTCTCTCTGCAGAGTTTTAGAGAGACAGAGTGGAAGGAAAAGACAATCACCACAAACAAGGGATGCAGTTGTAGAGTTTTACAGATGCAGCTACACTAAAACAAGTTTAAAACAACTGTTGGTGTATTCATACGCACTGCACCATGGCCTGGGCTCGTTCCTGCAGACCAAGGGAGAGGTGCTGAGGAACGTCAGTGAGGAAACATTGTCGATATATTCTACACAGCTGGGTCTTCATTTTCCTACACAACGGGATAAGACTGCAACAAAAACATACATGAAATCCCTCGTGGGGGGTGGGGGGGTTGAGACAGCATTGTTATGAGATCTTTAGGCCAGCAGGGGGCAGCAGAGGACTTACTCTCTGCTAAATCCAGATTTTCCTTTGGCAAAAGCTCTGTTCTTAAACTCTGTCCAGACGCTCTGCAGCTGTGCAAACTGGGAAGAGAAAGAAAATTCAAAACGTGAAAATGCAAAACTTTATTTAAAGTGTTAAATATTTGTTCCTGTACCACACTAATGGATCATAATAGATTAATTCAACAGACTGAAAACAAAACCAGTTGTCCCAAATTACAATAAAATTATTTTTTTGGGCATTTAAACTACAACTGGTAACATTTTTTTAAATAATTAACTGTGTTCACACAGTAAGATGAGGGGGTAAAAAAAGTGACATTAAAAAAGTATTATTTAAAAGCTTTACATGCAATAGAAGTGTTGGCAGATAATATTACAAACCTGAAACTCGTGGGGCCCTAAAGCTTTGATAAATTTGTCCAGTTTGCTGCGAACGTCATACATGTTCAGAGGGCTTCTGGCTGCAGCAGGACTCCCTTGGCCTTCTTGTAAATGCTTCTCCAGCTTGTTAAAGTCCTCCAAGTATTTATACACCGACATGGCTACTGCACTGTTGGGGATCTGGCATAAATATTAAAAGAGCAAATATAAGCTCAGTTGTAGACATTATTAAATGCATACATATCTGCAAGCTGTGCCACATTTCTTCCTCTTCCTTTTAAGAGAAAGCTGCATGCAGATGTTACATGCATCCACGAACCTTAGTGAGCAGCACCAGGGTGATGCCAGGCCACAGCGGGAGACAGTACATGGAGTGAGGCATCATGGGATACAATCCATCTTTGAGGCACACGTCGAGGAAAACCCGGCGAGGAGTTGAAGGGTCGGGCGGACCGACTTCCAGAGTGTGCAAGCTGTCCTCGGCCATCTGAAGACACCACGTGAAGAGCATCACCTCGAAGAACCGACTCGGCTTCATCGTGAAGTGTTTTCTTACCTGGACGTCTGGGTCCACGAACTCGAACACGGGAGTTCCTCCTCTGCCAGTTTTCTCTGGTGACAAAACAAAACATGCACGCTCAGCAAAATATTACAACATTAGCTGAAAACACTTATTTTCTCAGGCTTTTACGTCATGATTTTTTTTTTTTTAATGTGGTTCTCTTGATTGTTTTATTCTTTGTACTTTTTTTTTAGTGTTGATTTTTTATTGTACAGCGCTTTGTGATTTTATGTCTGTGATAAGCGCTCTATAAATAAACTTTACTTACTTACTTACTTACTTATTATTATGCATTCTTTGTATGCTGCTCGTCCATCCATGCAAACTTCATATGACAGCTAACTTTTTAGACACAATACGCTTCTTTAAAATGTATTTATTTTAAAATTAATCTAGCTTTCCTTGCATGTAAAAAAATAAATAAAATAAAGATTTGTATTTGTTTGTTAGATTTGTGAGAGTTCCATTAAAATGAAATACTTTGCTAACGGACAAACTTTGATTTGATTTGGCTAGTTTCCATCCTTCTTACTTATAATCGTTCCATAAAGTTCACAAATCTTTTGTAAGAATCGTCGCGACCTCGCCACATTTAGCTCCGTCCACACCTCTGTTTAAAAAAATTTAGAAATTCTTACAATGTATGATGTGAATAAGTATCAAACAGGAATCATGATGTATAAAGTTATACAGTATTGTATCTTTACCTAAATGTTTTCATAATTTCTTTGAGTTTAATTCTTATAATTCGTATCCCCTTCTGCAGAACCACTTCTGCTAAATTTCCATTCATGCATCAAGGTGTTGTGCAACAGTTTAAAACAACTACGTGAATCATGTACAGCATTAGCTGAAATTAAAAGAAAGTTGAAATACAGTTTATAGATTTTTTTAACAAGTTCTATTTTTATTATTATTTTAATATTTTTGAACAATCTAAATTTATTTTGAACTATTATCTATTGCTTTGGTGTGTATTTGTGTGTGTTTAAAGTAAGACGTAAGCTTATGTATAAAGCTTGTATGATTTTTAAAAAATCTTTTTCCTTTATGTGTCGTTTCTTTTTTGCACAAACATTAAAAAAAAATGAAATTAAAAAATATATATATACAGAAACAACAGATATAACACAAATACTATGATTCTGCTCAACAACCCACCTGAACTGCTGGAGTCTCTGCTGGAAGGTGAAGGCTCTGGGGTGTAAAAACTTTCAGGACCAGAACCAGATGTGCTCTCAACATCCTTCACAAACATACAAAACAACACACTGAGGAAAAAAAACAAAAAACGTGGAAACGACAGAAAAAAAGACGCCCAACATTTTGTGGTTTGTTCGTTCGAGCGGCTGTGAGCAACTTGTTACCTCAGGACTTGGATCATCCAGGTCCGCATAGCTGGGGTACAGATTCTGGGCCATGACAATGAGCGCCAGGAGGTCTGAGGTGGTGAGGATGCTCGCGTTGCGGCTGCAGTCAGGAGACATGTTGAACACTTCACAAAGCTCGCTCTCACAGAAGTGCAGATAAAAACAGTAACTACAGGCCAAACCAGAGACTGAGTAAAACAGGCAGGTTCATGGAAATGTGTACCTGGAGTAGAAAGCAAGCAGTTTAGTGTGGACCAGGATGAAGGCGTGCAGAACCTCTTCTCCTGCCCTCTCCACACTGCTGTTGAGCTGCTGCACCAGGCGGCGCTCCAGGAACTCAATGCACTGCTCACACAGAGTAGGATGGATCAGCCTCTCCACTGCCTGAGAGATGGGGGGGAGTCAAAAGATGGGTGAGCAGGAACCGCTACATCAACATGTTTAAAAACATATTTTATTGTTTCTTCTTTCGGCTGCGCCCTTCTTCCACAGAGGACTAACTTGTACTGACTTGGCAATTGTTTTAAAGCTGGACGCACTTCCTGACACATTCACAGACCACCGAGCTACCACGGCCCTCTGTGTGGAGCAGAGGGCTGCTATCTAGGGTTCCCGGGGAAGCACATGGTGGGGGTAGGAGCCTTGCTCAAGGGCCCAGAGTGGGGCAAATGAGGGTGGAGGCAGGTGTGGGTGCTTCATCTTTCCCACATTTTGATGTTGTCGGTCCGGGGAGTTGAACCGGCAACCTTCCGATCACCCTTCTCTAACCTCTGCGCCACCACTCCCCTTAAAACAGTTTACAGTATATTGATCTATCCATCTATCTATCTATATAACTACATCGTAATATATATAAGGTAGTCCTCGAGTTACGGCAACTCAGACCTACGAACGCATCATAATTAATAATGATATGAAATTTTATTTTTTATGTACTATTTTCCATGTGTACAGCACATTGATGCAGCTGTGGTTGTTTTAAATGGCTTTATAAATAACGTATTATTAGTATTATTATTACAGTATTTTTTATTATTTTTAAGCCGATTTAGCGAGTTTCCAGCAGTTTCTGACAGTTTACGGCAGTGTTGTTTAGCTCCGGCCGGGGCTAACGCTAATCGGCGCAGCTAATGGCTGAGCTAAGACCCCCACTGGACACACGGACCTGACAGGCGGCGGAGAGAAGATGGGGGAAGTTGCTATCGGCTGAAAGACGTTAGCTGCAGCCTTAGTAGCTCCGTTTGTCACAGTGGAGGAATACTACAGCTGCTATCAGACGAGCTAGCTACACTTAGCAGCAGGCTGCCTTCGCACCGAAGACTGGACTCTGCTGTGGGACGCACGAGCTAGCTACAACTAGCAGCAGGCTGCCTTCGCACCGAAGACTGGACTCTGCTGTGGGACGCACGAGCTAGCTACAACTAGCAGCAGGCT
>JARVGS010000760.1:43001634-43017763 GCA_031762315.1 Hypsolebias antenori | reverse complement strand
ATTGATCTATTATATCTGCTGAAGTGAGGCTCTGTGGAGAGATTATGAACAATAAATATCTTACTTGTAGGTAGACTTTTGTAGGAGCTCAAATTGGAGAAGTCCAAGTACGGCCAAAATCCACAAATCACATTTTAAAACACCTGTTTCAATTATGAGAACACTATTTTACTGTCTTCTAAATTAAAAGGTTCTTCTGGCAGAAATATTAGTTGTCTGCAACAGAAGTGCTATAGCTAGCTGATGCTGCTATTTGTGTTTTCAGACGGCCCAAACATTTAGTATATGTATACCGGTAATTGTGTAATAACGTTCTATAAATCTGAAAGTCAGCAGCTGGAGTCAAAGACCGGCCTGAAGAGCTAACGGCCTGAAACAACTCCCTTCACAAATTGTTCATGAAGGCTCATGCAAACAGCGTTTTATAAATCCTTACATCGATGTGTGTTTCACATTGTGCAGCTGTTTAAATTGAAATGTTCAGTTTGATGCTAGCATTGAGAACTGCAGCTACAGCTAGCTAACCAGTGCAGCCCCCAGCTCTTCCTGCACCAGTATCATAATGTTTCTGAAGAAATGACCAAGTACAGGCAGCACGACGGCTCAGTGGTTAGCACTGTTGCCTCGCAGCAAGAAGGTCCTGGGTTCAATCCTTGGTTGGGATCTTTCTGGGTGGAATTTGCATGTTCTTGCATGGATTTTCTCCAGGCACTCAGTTTTCTCCCACAGACCTAAACCATGCATGTTAGTCTGCCTTCAGGCCCAGACCTCCCTTGCAAAAGAGATCTGTGATCTCAGTGGGATTTCCGTGGTTAAATAAAGTTAATAAATAAATCAGAAAATAAAAGTAGTGAAGATTATTTCAGAAAGTGTGAGCCTAGAACTGCTGTGAAATTTTATATTAACGTTAAGACGGCAGCAATGCACATTGACCCTGGACCTGTTAGCTCCTCAACCCAGTAAGAATGAAAGGTTCATAACCTGTCCACAGAATGCAAAATATTTGAACTATCTCTTTAAGGTAATAGTTCTCGAAGGTGAGACTGGGAAACCCCCTATTGGGAGTGTTGAGATGATCTCCAGAGCTCAGATGTATTGAAACTGATTAAATGGTTGATGATGTTCTGGGTGGTTAGAAATCTTTGTGTCATTCAACCTGCAGCACGTGAGCTCTGCAGGTCTGAAGCTGAGGACATGGTCAAATTTGTGCTTCTGTTGAGGTCCAGAAGATGAGCAGCAGAGCACTGTCTACCATGACCCAAATGATTTTACTGTGTTGTTTCAGCTGATAAACAATGTAAAGGAGAAAATGTTTGATTATTGTTAATAACATTTAAAAAAGGGTATACTGTATATGTTCATACTGTGTCAGTGATTCAAATAGTAACAGCCACAGAAAGCTCAGAAACATTAAGACGTAATGCTATTCAGATCTGTCTCTGCTTTTCAAACAATACAAATGGTCAGAGACACATTTGCATGTGAGCTGACAAAAAGAAATATCTGCAGAGGAGAAAGGATCTTAAAACTCGATCTTGCACGCTGGAAAAGACTCGTCCTGCATGACGACTGTGCTGCTGGAAGCCAGAACCATGATGCTGAGCTCCTGCTGCCTCTCGTGTGTCTGCTGATACCAGTCACGAGTCACCTCCGTGTCGTGGGTCGGGATCAGCGTGACCTGAGACGGAAACGAAAGACAGAAAAGACAATAAGGTCAAAGGTGATAAGGAGAATCCAAACAGTTCATGAGATTCCCTCTTTACTTAGGAAAAAACAAGGTTTTGTTGTCTTTTACTGCTTCCATCCATCTTGTACGTGCATGTTCTCGCTGTACCTCAGTGCAATGATACAAACCTTATTCTGATTCTGATTCTTTTTTTACAAAATGAACTTTATTATATTGGTCTTTATGTTGTTTTTTCAGTCAGTGCGCACAAATAACCAAAACTAACCAAAAAGGAACCATGGTTTCACCAACTGCAGTTGACATCCATGGTTTTCAACCATGAATTTTATGATATTTTTTTTATATCACATCTGATACACTGGGCTGTTTCAGCAATGTTTCGCTCACAACAATGTTAATTTTAGATATAAAAACATTTTTACCCATTTAGAAAGTATAGAACACTCCAGGCAGGTTAGTTTGCTGTTTGTTAGTTTGTTGTTTGCTTGTTTGTTTTTTACGTCAAACTTTCACAGCTGCTTATTTCACTTTGTGGTAGGCACAAAAACAGTTTATGTCCTTGTTCAGGCACAGGTGTACCTTACACTGTGCACAGTACATATGTGGAAAGTGATTAGAGCTGCAATTTCTAACCCGGGCCCAGCCTGACCCGAAGTATGGGCTGGGTCGGGCCAAAATAATGTGCTTGATGTGGGGGGGCGTGTCGGTCTCGGGCTTTTGATATGGTTTTACAAATTATACAGCACAAAGAAAACTAAATAAGAATGCACAATATAAAACTGTGTTAATCTACTTGTAGAGGAACAGGCAGGTCTGACCGACCATTTTGAAGAGGTAAAAAAAATGTCCTGTTAAGCTCAGATGGACAAAAGTATCATCAGCCACGCACGTCCACTTACCGTCTGGTTGAAAGAGGTTAAAATAAATAAATAAATAAATAAAGTCCAGTTAAGCTTCAAATGGATCACTTGATCACCGGTCGTGCGCATCTCTGCACCTGCTCTCATCTGCGGTGAAGGAAGTAGCATCTACAAAAACTGAAGCGAGTTGCACGTTCAATTAAAATAACCCTGTTCTATATTTTTCCAAATAATTTTGCTCTAAACATATTTTGTTCATCTGTATAATAGCCTATGTTTAGAGTTGATTTTTTTAGGCTATTCGATTTGTATATTAATATTAATTTGGTGAAACAAGAAATATATCTTCCTAGCTTTGAAATACATTTTTAAAATATCATGTCAAACTGATTTGCTTACAAAACAGTAAAAGCTTAAATATTTTATTTTATTTGGGGGGGGGGTTTACTGGGCCTGTAATTACCATATTTTCTGCCGTATAAGTTGCATCGCAGTATAAGTCACATCAGCCCAAATATGTCTAATAAAGTGGAAAAAACATAAATATGTCCCTTCGCCGTATCAATCGCATCTATTATGCATCACCGCTGACAGCCCGGAAATGTGCACCAGTGTTGGGGGCGTGACTTCACTTTGACGGAGCGCTGGCTGGTCAGTCTGTGTGACATTCGCGGTGGGGGGTGCTGTGTGTGTGGGGTGGGGGGGGGGGGGTGTAGGGGGTGTGCGGGGGCTTCTTCGGGCCTGTGTTGCGGGGCTCTTGGTGTACTGGGCCAACCTTACTCAGCTACTGCTCCCTGCTGCGCTGGCCCCTAACCTGGGGCCGGCTTGTTGTCACTGTCGGGTAGGTGGGGCGCATGGTCGGCCCGACAGAGGCTCTGCCGGGCTGTCTGTGTGAACCTGTTTATGTCTCGGGTTGGGTTTTTGGTGGTCCCCTCTCTTGCATCAATTTGGGCCCCCAATTTAATGTGGGATCTACTTCCCAAATCGCGCCCCCCCTCCGGTGGCGGGCCCCCCTGTGGTGGCGGGCCCCCCTACGGTGGCGGGCCCCCCTGCCACCGGTGCATTGGTGGCTCTCGGCATCTGGGCTGGGTGATCAGGTGTGTGCTGGCCTGCCCTGGTGGCTGCCTGCCGGGGCCTGGGTGCCCTGGCTCTGTCGGGCCTTTGTTGTGGGGTGGTATGACCTCAGGACTTGGGGCTCTGTGTCCATGGCCGGATCTACTCACAAACTGTATGTAGCTTTGTCTCCAACCCCTAATAGACTCTCACACTGGGCATCGGTACTAGCACCGTATGTATGTACATCCCTAGAACCTGCTCTGTCTCTTTGGCAATTGGGTTTACTGACTAGCCCTGTTTTTGTATAACCATACTTTTTTTGTTGTGCTGCAGTTTTCTGTAGCATTTCATCAGTAACAAACTCTTTGAAGCACATGCATGTTGTCATGCCACACCCGTTCTGAAAAGGCAATGAAAAGCTGTCCCACTTCTTGTATTAGAAGTACTGGCGACTGTCAAACAAACTGAGTCACAGAACAGCTGAATAGGGCAAATTATTGTTGATGCGCCTGCTGTTTGAGACATAAATCTAAGCTGCAGTTGATTCCTTTACTGCCATCAAGTTCTTCACATTCCAAGGCAAAACATCCATGAATCATAGACACTATCCCAGAGCAGCATATACAAAGTAAAACGGATCCACAGGTTCCAGCAGTGATCAAAGGCAAAAATTCAAAACTTAAAGCGCAAAGCGGTCAGCAAAAATGTAGACTTCACTCATCGCCCACTCACTAACAAACTAACCAGGTGAGCAAACAGGGGATCTTAAAATCACTACCGACACCACTTGGTCCAAAGCTATGACCATCCACCACAAGAATGATAATCCACTAGAGGACAGAGCATCTCAGATCATACACAACAGGTTGTTAAGGTAAGTATTGATCATATTGATAAACTAGAGGTCAGAGAAACTTGCGTAACAAACATGATACAAATGGTGATATATCCACCCATCCATCCATTTATTATCTTTCCCCATTCTTTCTTTTTAGATCACAGGGGTCACTGGTGCCAATGTCCAGCTATCAGTGTGCGAGAGGAGGGGAGGCAGAGTACACCCAAGACAGTCTATCACAGGGACACAGAGACAAACGAGACAAACAACCATTCACTCTGTCACTCACATTTAGGGACAATTTAAAGTTACCTATCAGACTAAAATGTATGTTTTTGGTCTATGGGAAGAAACCAGAGAACCCGGAGAAAGCCCGCGCATGCACGGAGAGAGCATGTAAACTCCACCCAGAAAGGTCCTGGTCTGAGATTTGAACCAGTGGCCTTCTCGCTGAGAGGCAACAGCTCTACCAAATGAGCCACCAAAAATGATTTGCAGTCTGTGTTCTATAATGTATGTTCAGTATTAAAATTTTAGACACTGGCCAAAGTCTTTAGGTAGGGGGGTTTAATGTTAAGAAATACCTGTAAGTTTGATCCCCACTGAGCTTTGGCGTCCAACAAAGCATCAAGGACCGCTCGGCTCGGCTCACCCCCGGCGGCATCGTTTCCACTCACTACGTAGTAGGCAGAGCGAATGCGTTTGAAGAACTCCTGGTCCACATTCTTGGCACTGCAGTGGTTAGGAATGTAGGCCAAGTCCACATAAATGGGAAGGCCAAGAGCAGCCGGAGAGCCGGATTTCTGAGAGCCTGAAAAAATAAACCCAGAACCACAGGGTTCAAGTTATTTTAATGTACTGTACTTTAAAGATCAAGAGAGGTAAACTTGTTTTCTGAGGAGCTTTTTAAGTTATATCTCTTATCCACAGCTCATACTCTTAAACTCAACAGATTCTGCTAAATGAATATTTCTATCTACTCTGCCTCATGAACCACTGGACAGATAAAGGGGGCATTCAAGATGGCCGCCACAACCAATGGATCTTAGGAAACACAAATATGGCTCTGTCAGCTGCACAGGCAGGAAGATAAAAGTTTTTTGTGGTCATGGATGTCTGATTAGATGATAAAATTGGTGAGCAAAACAAGGGATGTAATTGTGTCCAAGAAAAGTCGAGTCCCAAAGACAGAGTAGATCTAACTGGTGTAACAGATATTGCCATGCTATTCTGTGTAGGAGACCATGCTTTGGGTCCTGTCAAGTTTACTTGGGTTTTTTTAAACAATCCATGGTGAAATGATTTAAACAGATGACAAATTTAAACAGATGACAAACTTTACATTTGCAGGTCATTTCCGGTCCAATCTTAGTCTAGACTTGAATTCAACCAAAAATCAATCATCTACAATGAGCTCCAGGTTGATGCTAATAAAATGAGTGTTGACAGTTTTAAATGTATGTTTTTTATAAACTTGTGGGTATCTACCCCTGAGTGTGGCGGTAGCAGAGTCCTTCACAACACAACTCCAAGTAGAACCAAAACTCTAGCTCAAGTCATTTGTATTGTCTAGTTCATTTAAATAAAAAGGCAATTCAATTCACTTCAATTTAACTAAAGCCTGTTAAGAATAATCATATTACTTCAATTATTATCCAGTCCAAATCAGTCCAATTCAGTCTACAAAAAATAAAAATAAGATCACTAAGGGAGCAACAGGTTGTATCAACTCTTTGCTTTGATTGTGATACTTGACATTTTAAGTAAGTAAGTGCTATGTGTTGTCATCATTGCATGTTCCCATACAAAGATGGAATTAACTCTCTGCATTTAATCCATCACACGTGAGATTCACCCAGGTGGAGCAGTGGGCAGCTATGTAAGCACCCGGGGAGCAGTTAGAGATTAGGTGTCTTACTCAGGGACACCACGACATGTGGGCATGGCAGGGAGTCAAATGAGACTTTATAGTCCCAACTCAGCTGCCCTACATCTACACCATCTTGGCCCCATTGGGGGCTCGTCCGGGATTTTGAACATGTTCAGAGTGACAGACATTTTATTTTATTTTATTTTTACTGTAAACTGATCCAAACAGGTAACCATTACATTATATTAGCTCACCTGAGCTGCTCTTGACACCATTTGTCAGCCCTTTGCCGGGGTTGTAACTCGATCTGGAGAGGTCATCCTCTTTGGTGCCTTGAACGTCTGACAGACGAGACATGCGTGAACTTTTGTCTGTCTCTTTTTTCTTCAGCGAGGCACTGCGTGGAGACGGCGTTTGTTTGACGGGCATGGGGGATCTCTTGCGCCTAGCTGGAGATGCTGATTTGGTTTTCCCCGAAGACTTCTTCAAACTTTTTGCTTTGGGTTCTTTCTTAAGAGAGTTTTTGTCCAAAGATTCTGGGTCCACCATGCAAACATCTGGGTGAGGAGAGTGAGGGAAAGGGTCCATGAGAGGAGCAGGAGGAGGGTCATGGTTCTTCCTGGAGGCACAGTGGTGGCTACTTGCTCCTGTGGTAGATTTATCAACAGGCATGTAATCTCCATCCTCGTCTGAGTCCATATTGCCTTCACCAGCGACAGACGGGTACTCTTCTGTGCCTGGAGGGACATCAGAGTCCGACTGAGAGCCTAGAGGCTCACTGATAGAGGTTGGTGGAGTGTCCTCTGTAGCCAGACCAAACCCTGTTGACAGCCCACCAACTTGATGCAAAGAGCTACTGTCCCTACTGTGGGACTGATGAGAATGGGGCTGTTTGTGAGCCCTTTTCTTCACTGACAGGTCATGCTCATGGCCCTCCTGTGACTGATCACTCCTGCCACCTTTCTCCTCATCATCCTCATCTGTGGAAAGCTGATGCATGCAGGGGTTGATGAAGGAGGGTGACAGGTCTTCTTTGCGTTGCCTGTACTCTGAGGATGAATATCCTGGAGAGGTGCGACTAGTATAAGAGGAGGTTGCTCCTATAGGTGCATCCTGATTGCTGACATCATCATCATCATCATCCTCATCATCATCCTGCTCACCTTGGCTGCACTCTTCTGCATAAAACTGTGAGTGGAATGGCTGATCAGTTGAAGCAAGTGAAAGTGGACGGGCAGGGTGTGCGGGCTCCATCTCACACTCTTCTTCAAACTCATCATTATGTCGGTAATGAGGAGGGGAATCTCCAGGTACCATACCCATCTGAGGCTTTGACATTTCCCACTCATATGAACTCCTGACATAACTTGTCGCTCCCTCTCTGGACTCCAGTTTGGCTAAGCCTGAAGCTGCTACTCCAACAAGGAGATTGGTGCTTGCACTGCCCTCTGTGGGACTTTTTGTTTTGTCTGACTTGCTGGTGTGAAGAGGTGCTGACATGTAGGAGCCAAGAATATCTGGAAGTGCATCACTCGTTTTTTCACTAACTGCTGGAGTGACAGGCTTACCAGAAAATGGGAGGGTTCCAGCCAAACCACTGGAAGGAGACCTGCGAGTAATTTCATGCATATATTCCTCCTCCTCCTCCTCCTCACTGCTGTCAGTCTCCTCAAAGTAGTGCTTGCCTTCAATGTCTGGGCGAGGAGAGGAAGTGATGCCATACAGAGCAGCACTGGCTGCCTCTTTGTCCATAGAGAAGTCTAAGAAAGGACTTGCTGAGGCTGAAAATCCAGCAGCTGTATCCAGCTTGGTTTCTTTAGACCACTCAGGCTTATAGAAACAGTCAGACACAGAACCTTTATCAGGAACTCCACCTGTTGGACCTGCATGTTCCTTCTTGTCTTCAGGAACAGTGGATGAAAGTGAAGAGAACGTTTTGACCTCCTCAGGTGGACTGATGTGTGAGAAGCTAGCTAAACTATAACTAGAGTCTGCTGTGGTCGTTACAGTGATTTGTTTCTCTGAAACTTCCAGATAGTCATCTTTGGTGCCAGCTGAGCTGGCGAAGGGAGGATCCATGACCAAGGATTGCTCTTCTTTAAAGGAAGAGTACTCAAAGAGGGGCTCAGCAGAGGCAGGTGTCTCTAGCTCCTCTCCGAATTGTCGGCTGGTAGAGAGGGAGCCTGAGGTGGAAGAAGAGTAGCTGTAGGCTGAAGAGGAGGAGTACCCAGGCCCAGCTGCAGTTGTGTACTGAAAACTAGTTTCTAGAGAGCTCTTTCTTTGTACATCGGGTGTCTTCTGCTTCTCAAATTCAAGACTGGCTCGATCGCTTTGGTAACAACTGTCCTCTCTGGACTTCAAGGTAAAATCTTCTTTTCCTGTGTCTCTAGTCTGGTTTACTAAGAATGACTCTTTCCTGTCTCTTTCGTGTGAGTATTCAAATCCTGAAGAATAAGCAGAAAAACTTGTGGCTCCTAAATCCACTGGCTCTCCACTGATAGACGTGGATTCAGTCTTAGTTTCATCCTCAGTCTTTAGAAGTGAACTTAAGCTGCTGTTGTTGACAGCCAGCTTCCCCTGACTGTTAAAACCATATCCAACCATAGAAACTATGAACTCGGGTCTATCTGAGCCAAACATTTGACTTACTGGACCTTTTACTTCCTTCTCAGACGTCTCTTTGGCACCTTTCTCAATATCAGAATCAACACTGCTTTCATCATCCTCCTCCATTTCCTCATCATCATCATCAATGACTACATCATCATCATAATCCTCCTCATCCCTTGCAGTTAGCTTTTGCATATTTACCTCTAAACATGCTTCTTTCTTGCTGTAGCCAAAAATATCAGATGTCACTGTGGGGAATGCCAAAGACTTTGCGCTGTCAGTTTGGCTTTTCAAAATGGAGTCTTGTTCTGATGACAAAGAAGTGGTCAACACTTCATGTCTGTCAGCCACAGATGGGAAATTGCTAGCTTGACAGTATTTAAGTGTTTCTTTTACTTTGGCCTCTTTTTCAAAATGACCAGTAGCAGAATCTATCTTAGAGTCCAGCCACGAAGACATAGTGGATTCCTTTTCTGGCTTCTTGTCCATGATCTTGACTTGTGCCAAAGGCTCATGTTTGGGCAAATCCACTTCTCCTTTTGCAGGTTCATGCTCCACTTTATCGTCAGAGTCTTGGTGATACAAATCAGATTCCTCTGAGCTGGTTTTGCTGTCATAAAGATCTCCATAAGAGAATGTTTTACCGTGCACGTACGGTGTGTCTTGTCTTGTATAAGCTACCCTTTCTCTGCCCTCCTTCTCTGGAAAATCGTGAAGACTAAAATGAACACTTTTCTCCGGCTCTTTGATGGTCACTTCTTTTTTCTCAACTTTGTCTTTGTCATTTGAAAAAGGTTTTGTTCCTGTCTCACTTGGGAAATTGTCATTATTTTCATCCTCTCCATCAGAAAACATCACTTGTGGTTTTGGTTTTTCTGTTGTGCTAAAGGACACTTCTGACTTGTCTGAACCTTTAGCTTCTGTTTCTGTTTTTGACAGTTTCCCTTCAAACAAGAAGTCATCATCTAAAAAGCAACCCTCTTTTGCTTCCATGAGTTTTGCTTTTACAGTTGGCTGTAATTCCTTTTGAATGTAATATTCATCCTCACTGTCTTCATTGGAATCCTCAGACACTTCAAATGGGGTTTTGTCACCTGGCAAGCCAATAAAGGAGGTATTGTCTGATATGGTGACTGATCTTTCACTTTTCTGGATGTCAGCTTTCACATCAGTCACTATTTCCCCTTTTTCTCCTGTCTTGAATGCTTTTTCCTCTGTTGGAGAGTAGCTACTACTTGTAGGCATAGACTGCGTGGATGAGGCTAGTTTCATGGTGCTGTCCTCAGGACTTAAGCATCTTTCCTCACTTTCCTGCCTGGAGTGGGACTCTGGGACAAAGGAGAAGGATAGAGGAGGTGAAGCACGCTTTGTCTCAGCAGGAGTCCTGAATGTGTCTGTACCAACAAGAGCCTGGTTTTCCTTCATAACCGAAAGTGGACTGACTGTAGGAGATAATTTTTCTTTTTCCTGGCGCATCATGGAGGCGGCATGTTCATAGCCCTCTTGAAGTTTACTCAGTGGGATGTCAACATTTGGAGTCTGATCCTCGTCCTCATCTTCATCATCTTCCTCTTCTTCGGTAACTGATTTTACCTTCGACTCAGCCTCTATCTCTAGAATGTTGGGCTGGTATTCGTCAGAAGAAGGAGACTTAAAGCATTTGTCATCTTCAAGTGAAGAGGTGGGAGAGATGGTTCCTGCAGAATAAAGGTAGTCCTTTCCTTGGGCTGCCTCTGCGCGTGATGGGACGCTGTTGATGGTGTCCAGCAAGAGTGAATTTCTTACAGCGTCTTCGGTCTGAGGTGCCGTCACTGAGGCAATTGACTGGTCTTCAGCCACAGATGTGGCAAAGGAAGACAGTTTGTCATACTCTGTGATAGATGTTGCAGAGGAGATATGCTCCTCCTCAGCAAGAGGAGCAGCAATGACGGTAGAGTAAGGTACAAACTCAGGCTCATGGCCTCCCATAAAAGCTTTGGGCTTGACATCTTCAACTTCCAAAACTGCAGAGCTCTTCATTTCTTTAATACCATGCATGGAGTCAAAGGTACCAGGAATGTCAGGAACAGAAATATCATAAGCAGCCACATCATAACCCAGCTGAGGGATCCTGTCTTCTGTGTCTTCATGGATGTCTTCATCGGAGATTGTCTGCTCAGTCTCTGAGTACCCAGGGATGGTCTCATCCTGAATGAAAGAGAGTTGCTCAGAGGTGGAGGCTGCTACTGATGCTGCAGCTGTTAAGGATGTTTGCCCAGTTGGTTTGGTGTCCCGCTTCTCTCCATTTTTGTCCTTTTTTCCCTCATCTGTTTTAAACTTTAAGATTTTATCATCCTCTATATCTTCTAGCTCAGCCTTTTCAATGACATCCCCTTCTTCCTCCGAGCTCTCACTTTTCTTAGTTCTGTCTGATATACTTTCCTTTACTAAATATTTGTCATACTTCATTTTTTCCTCCTCATACTCTTTATCAAAACCTTCAATCGCAGCCATCTTTTGTGTAGCTGCACCCTGTTCTGATGCACCTTTGTCTTTGGTTTCTTCTTCGTGGCCGAGAGGAGCAATGGGTGCAGTGGATTGTATATCAGTGGCTGAGGAAGAAACTTCAGCATCTGTGATCACTGGCAATCCTGACACGACATCACTCCGGACAGAATCAGTCTTCTGTTTGGACATCTCCTCTTGTCTTAGAGCCTCAAAGTCCTCTGTGAGGTCTTCGGGTGAAGATACAACGGGCCTGTCGATCTGAGCTGCTACTGCAACATCTTCAGGAATGTTCTTGGGAACTGGCTTTTTCTCATGTGCGTCCTCTTTAACCATTTTATTTTTGTCTGTCTTGGGTTTGGCCTGACTTTTGGCTTTGTGCAGAGTTTTTCTCACTTCAGGGGTGAGTGGCTTCAAGTCAGGTTTGGTGATTTTTCTCAATTCATGTTTCACAGAGTCTTTCTTTTTGTCCTCCTTTGCATTACTCTCCTTTTTCTCTTGCTTTTTTATACTTTCATCTTTCTTTACTTTTTCTTTTTTGGTTTCTTTTTTCTCTTTGTCTTTCTTTTCATCCATCTTAACTCCTGTCTCTTGCTTGGAAGTTTTTTCCTTGGATGTCTTCATTTTTGCTGTCTTAGCTTCTCCAGGGGCCACTTCACTGTTTTTCTGCTGTTTGGTGGCTTTCAGACTGTCACTTTTGAATTTCTTCTCTTCTTTCTTTTCAACTTTATTCTCTTTAGTGGTGTCACTCTTTACTTCTTCCTCCTGTCCAATGGTTTCCTTCTTGGTTGCTTTAGAGTGTAGTTTGGGAGAAGATTTGAGACTCTCTTTGCTATCCGTTCTTGATCTCGTTTTAGCTTGTTTAACAATCGGCAATGGTGCACCAGACGAGATGTCTTTCTGAGTGGCGACTGGATATCGCAGAAAGTCGAGGTGTTTCAGTTTCTCGAGGCCCTCAAAGATTTTATTTTGTGGTGCATTTCCTGGGAACAGCACCCGGACTATCTTTTCTGTTGGTCGATGTGGTATCCAAACGATTAATGCAGTGACTGATGTCAAATAGGGGACAGAAATTTCTCCTTCTTTTCCATTTGGCATCATAATTCCTGTCTTGGCTTTGCTATTTCCTGCCCATTTTTGCATCAGGAACTGCATCTCTTTGCTTTCTTTTACAGGGTTCAAGACATACATCTCTAACTTTCCTACGCCCAGTTTGTGGAACAGTGTGATAGGTTCGATAGTGTTGCTGACTACCCTGTGAAGTGGCTCAGGTGTGATGCCAAGCTTGTTTAGGTACTGTAATGTCAGAGATGCTTCTTCAATGCTTCGTTTGACCTTCAGTGAGGGCTCTGGCATCCTCAGCTTCTCTGGAACATTAAAAAACACAATCCCAAGCTCAGGGGAGATCAGGTTCTTCATCCAGTCACCATTACCTCTGGAGCCAGATCCTTGGTTACGCTCTTCCTCCTGCTCTGCGATCTTTCTCTGGAACAATCCATTTATGCCGGGGAGGTTGTCTGCACCAATGTGGGTGAGTAAAACAGAGTCGATCCTGTCTAGGTGTCGAACCAACTTCCAGAAGCAAGACTTCCTCTCAGATCCTCCATCCACCAGGATGTTAAATCCATTAACCGCGAACAATGCAGAGTCTCCCCTGCCACCAGGGAAGATGTAGCAACAGGGTTTGGACAGCTTCAGAAACCCTCCAGAGGTCGGAGGTTCCAGGAGCTCAAAGGGCGATTGTACGTCTGCTGTTTCAGAGACGTACTCTAACTCTGTGTCTTCATCCATGTCAGGGAGGAGGGCTTTTGGGTTCAGACAATATCCAGTAAGGTTTTTGAGTGGCTGCTGCTCCTGGCTTTGGCCCAGGGAGCTCCAGCCCCCTGACAAGAAACTGTAAGCCTGGTCTGCTGCTGTAAAGAGGGCTTGGACAAGACGTCAGTCACCTAAAACACAGAAGGGACAAAATAATGCACATCAAATCACTATCATAAGATCCCAACGTAGTTTTTAAAGTGACAGGTGCACAACCTACTTGATGTTGGAAATTATACAGAAGAAATGTAATGAAGTGAATGCTCCACCTTGTTGAAGGACGTCACCTCTGAGTTCAGAGACTGCTCAGTATCAACAACTTATCCGCCGCAGAGTCGTGACCAAAGATCTAGACTGGGTAAAGGACATGAATAATAATCTTAATAAGGTTTATAATAAATCTAACATATTATGGTGGGAATGTACACAGTAAAACTGGAGTCTGTCAAATTGATTAAAACTGATGCTGGTTTGATCCTTTAAATGTAAAACAACTAGATTAAAGCTGTAAAACCTGACTTCTGTTGTTTGATGTTGAGGGAATTATCTTTAATAAAGAGTACATAAAGAAAGTCACATAAATTTAATCAAATTAGTCACTAATACACTGAGGGTACAAAATGTAAAACATTCAGTTTGAGGAACAGCTCAATCTATATAAAAATTAAAAGTTAAATGTCTGATGAAAATCACAACAATTCATTTCTGTGTGGATTTGGTCGTTGTCACTCAACCAAAAATAGGTTGTTTCAAAAACAACATTACAGTTTTAACCCGGACTGTTCTGACAAAACGTTTTTGTCCATGTTTGTGTTTGGGTCATAAGCTGATATCTGAGCCTTACCGTGAGTTTTCCTGTTAACTAACCCACTTGTGATTACTTTGAGAAGGAAATTGTAGTGAAACCTCCTCATTTAAAACTCAGAAGGATTTAAATCAAGATGAAGAATATTTTAGTAAATCCTAGCATGTGGTCCTCATCACTTTGTTTTTTCTGAATGCCTCACCTGTAAAGGAGAACTTTGCTCTGATGGATTCAGCCACGGTTCTGTCTGGAGGACATCCCTGTGGTCCTGGAACACAAACACAAACTGTGAAATAATCTAGTAGAAAACTAAAAGTTAAGGAATCAATAATTACATGTCGTTCTGACGTGGAACATTATCACCAAGTTATTTATGATTAATATCATTCAACCTTTGTAGACTACTTAAAGGGATAGTTCAGTCATTTTGAAACGCTTTATGGAAAGGTTAAGAAATAAAAATATTTTACATGTTGTTAGCTCTTTAAACAAACTATTTGGAGAGGCAGAAATTGCGTTCAAAATGTTCCCATGTTCAGCCGTCTGTAAAAGAAGTAACTATATAAAATACAGATTTTTTTACAGTCTGAACACTATTTGACAGCAGCGCACTTTATCATTCTGTGCTGAGTTTTCAGTCGTGCGTACTTTAAATAAATGAATATGATGAAATTTAAGAGTGAATCTGACGTGATGGACGACCTCATTTGACTCATTTAGGCTGAGGAAATGTCATTAACATCTGTCTTCATAACACCCATAGAAAATGTGTTTATAAACAGATTGTGTCTTTTGGAACTACAGTATAGGAAAACCTTCAATATACCAACATTACGACTTATCACGAACATGTTTCTGTACAGACAGGGCTTAATATAAGCTGGATCCTGCTGGAACAAAATCCAGGAACTCTTATTTTCACAGGGTGCTTTCAATAACTGTTTGCTTGGATCCGGTAACTCTCAGGCTTACTAATAATAAAGTTTTGAATAAATATGACTGCCTTGAATGAATAAAACATATGGGAAAAACTGAAAATAATTACATAAACACTAATTTTAAACACAACAGCATATGATCTGCCTCTTCAAGTGAAGCATTTCTGCATCTACCCCTAAAGAAATCTCTGCCCTAAAAGAGTGAGGTGCTGAGCAGGCAGGAGCTCACAGGTGCAGTCAGGTGCCTGGAGGCTTCACATGTGGAGTCGGACAACAAGGAGCAGGGACAGAGTCGAGCTTGCTTCCAAGCCCGACTTACTTGATGGTTCCATCATGTCATGGGGGTGGGAGACTTGACAGAAGCGGAGTGTTCATAAATGTAGCTAAACGTAAATGTTTAACAACACATTAAAAAAATGCAGCAAATCACACCTGCTTTATTCAAAATTTTCAGTGGGAGGAACCCCAGAACCCCCACCACCACCACCACCACCACCACCACTGCTGCCACTCGCCTGCTATTTGCGTTTCGGCATTGATCGGTTTACAACATTGCTTAATTTGAGCCGGATCCTGCTGGAACAAGATCCGGGAACGTGCTTATTTTGACAGGGTGCGTTCTGGGAACAGTTTGGTTGGATCTGGTAACTCAAATCTCCGCCTCTAAAACTTCAAAATCATCTTGCATTTTTATTAAAAAAACTCAAAAATATAATTAAACAGCAGAATAAAATTGCAAATTAGCTTTATAGGTCAAGCGGGTTAATATATACAATTTTGATTTAAAATACAAAAAAAATATCGTTATCACGTGACGTAGGTACAGGACGCAAAACAATTGCACCATTTTTTTCAAATCAAAATGTTGAAACGACAGTCACAGTCCAATTTCCTTTCATTTTTTACAAAAAGAGCTTCTCATTGTCCAACTAAAGAACCGAGAATTGAAGCACATGAAGACCGTAGCAATGGAGATACTGGACGAGGAGCAAGTGTTGAGACCAGTGAGGCCAGACCTAACCAGGCTTTTGTACGCAGGCAAGAGCCGGTGGGCTCCGCGGGCAGCCACCACACACCCTGGGGTTTTACTTGTGGAGGAGGACAACACTGAGGATGAGAGTGAATTCAGCAGAGAAGAGTGCTCGGAGCTGTGAGGTGAGGGGATG
>JARVGS010000760.1:42583370-42593601 GCA_031762315.1 Hypsolebias antenori | reverse complement strand
AAAAAGTGCCGTATGCAGCCGGATGACGTCATATGGTGCGTTCAGGTGCCGTTCGTAAATCCGAAACGCCGTAGGTCAAGGGCGCCGGAACTCGAGGACAGCCTGTATCTGAATGGAGTCTGCTAGCATGGAGGGGGAGGATAGTGTGATTCAACCTGCTCTTTTGTTGTTGAAAGTTGGTATAAAGTGAGTTCGGATTCCACAATATTCCACGGACGATAGAGCTTGACAAGAGCACTTGCAAGAAGTGTAAAATAAAATTGTGGTATTTTGGAAATACAACAAATGTGCAGAAGGAAGATAAAAAGTGGCCAAAAGCAACATACCAGTGAACTCTAGAACAATGCAACAAACTTCCAGCTAATTCCCCAAGGGCTGTGAAGATTTCCCACTCCATCGCTTGCTATATCACAAAGGATTTACTCCCACTCTCATTGTGACTTTATCTCGCTGAACTCCATTCAGTTTCTGCATCTTTTTCTTCCTGTAGATTTTTGGCACATAATAAATAACTTTGAGCATCCCATCAGAAAGAAGGGGGGAGGTTGTTTATCTGTTTGGCAGGATTATTTATCATAACTCTGGTTTTACTTGACTTATCAACACAAGTAAAAAGCTGTTGTGTAGTTTAATATCTGTATTTTTGACACAAATTAAAATGGAGTCTCTGAGAGACTGTTTTTCCTGCTAGAGTGGCTGAAATCAGTCATGTGACTATCACACGCCAGCCAACTCATCGATTGACTCCAAAGGGGGAGGGGAAATTGTCAGTCAGAATTGGCTGCAAGATCTCTGCTTGTTATTGAGAAGGCAACCATAACAGAAGCCTCTGGCCAGGTGTTCAAAAAGATTAGAGGTAGGAGGTCCTTTTGTGTCCAGATCAATGTAATAAATCATCTCCAGACACTCAAACCCAGACCACCTACAAAACCCTGAACGTCACTGGTCAACTTTGCGATGCGATGGATGAATATCACACCGCATCAGTTTTGTGTTGTGTTGGTGTTCTTCACCTGATGGGAGGAGTCAGTGTGACATATTTACTGGATGTAGATACACAGACAGACATGAGCTCTTAGCCCTCGTGAACTAATCCAGCTCTTATTGTCTTACATTCCCGTTTATGTCATTGTACTCACCATGGTTACCGGTATTTGTCTTTTGAAGCTGGTAACATTGTGAGAAATTCTGTCTCCTCACACAAGTTTTACTCTCACGCAAAGTTTCTTTGACAATGTTTTTAACAGTTTCATTTGTGACTCGACTGGTGTTTTTTTCTGTCCTGGCTTACTGGTAGTTGTGCAGATGCCTTTGTGCTCTCACATCCTGGCAGATCTTTTCTGTACAGTTTTGTTAGAAAACAACTGCTGGTTCTTTGTCATTCGCACCACATGTGGTACATGTGATGGAATGAAATTGTGTACACAGGGTCCCAGTTACATCCAACAAAAGTATACATTGTAAAGAAAACCAGTAATAAAATCTTAACAGGGGCACTGCATCTTAGAAGCTGCAGCCCTTGTACACTTCTGTCCTTCTTTAGGACGGCTGTACGGAAAGTAATTTTATTGTACTTCACTGTGCAAGGATAATAAACACATTCTGATTCTAAGATATGAACTAACTAAGAAATATGCTAAACTAAGAATACACTAAGCACTAGTAGCATAAAAACAATACCCTGAACAACAGTAGCACGAACATGAGTCTGTGACAGCAGATGAGTACAATGAACACAGCAGCATGAAATGAATCAGCAGCATGAGATCAGCATCATGGATAGTCAGCAGCACAGATCAACAATCAAGTGGCATTACAGTGTTTAAAAAAAAAAATCTAACTTTTATTTTTTTTAAATCCTGATCATGAGTCTAACAGCTTCGAGGTGGAAGCGGTTCCTCCCAAATGTTACAAACCAGAAAGGCAGGAGATAATAATCAACAAAAACAAATGCAATTCATAAAATATTTATTTTAACATAGATAATGGGGGTTCCCTTGAAACTTTATCCATTTGCCGTTAGCCAAACAACATTCAACCCGAATTTGAAACACCATTTCAGGCGAACAAACCCGCATAGCACTGCAACCGTTCACTGCAACCCATATAATGCATTTAATCTAAAACACCCAGGGTAACACTCCTAACAGACTTGGGTTTCAGGTGTAAAATTAAAGGCGGTATGGAATATTCACTTTTCAGGAAAGTGACCCAAAAACATGATACGGGACATACAAAAATGTATTTTGATTTTCTACATCTGCCTTATAATCTGTCTGTTTTGCAACTTTGACATCTTTGTCTTAACTTGTTAAAAAAAAAATCTGTATTTCTCTCTTATGATTGTCTATTGTTGATTGTCCAAGGAAAATCTACTGTTGCTGTTGTCATCATTCTTAGTTTGTAGCCAGGTCTCTCTTGTAAATGAGTCCTCGAGGCTCAATGTGATTAACCTGCTAAATAAAGGTTGAATGAATACAAAAATGTAAAGCAGTACTGTAGTTAGTGCCTTAAGTCGTAGCTGGGTGGACTAACAAGAAGAAAAAAACTAACTCTAAGAAGGATATCGGGGGGTGGGGGAAGTGTGTTTTGTTTTGTTTGTTTGTTTTTAGGTATTAGATGTGTTCCCCAAAGTTCATGTTCAATAATCCAGGTAAAAATCCAACACTGTTCAGTCAGGTCATCTGGACAGTTTCTTTCTTCTTTTTTTTTTGCTGAGACATTTCATCCTTTGTCTGAAGGACGTCTTCGATCTGAGGAGCCAGCCACCAAACAGCATGCAGACGTACACTTTCAGATTATTTCTGTTATTTTGGGATAAAAACGACTCAGTCTGAGCAAGAATCAAGACTCAGACAAGTACACAGAAAAATCACGTAACTACTGCTTACACTTTTGACAATTTGTCTTTCCACACAAATATCTTTGTGAATTTTATTGCTCAGTGTGTATGTGTGCGTGCGTGTGCGTGTGTGTTAGAAATAAAAGCATTAACCCTTCAACAAAGGAGCCATAAATTAGTGTAGCAGGTGGGTGATTATCTGTGATGGTTTCTCCATCTCACATATTTTCATCTCACTGTTGTCTTTCTAGTTTTCATTTTTCTTAAAAAGTGAAAATGTTATGACCTTTAATAATTTCCGCTTTCTTTCAGTTCACAGTCCAACACAGACATGTGATGTTTCTTAGAGGGGGTTCTGCTTTCTCTAAATAAACTGATCTATCCTGATTTTCCTCTGTCTTTGAAGGGAACAGCAGCCATGGACTGAGGAAAAACGCCCTGGGTTTAGATTATTATCACAACTCAACAGGTGACCCTTGACCCTTCCACTCCTCCAATCTCTCTGTTTCCCTCGGTCTGCCTTTGCTGCTTTGGCCCTCCCACACGCTCACAAAGAACAACAAGTTGTCTTTTTGTAATCTCTTTCAGCTTCATAATATCCTGGTTTCTGTTTTAAGTCAATCTGTGTCGGTTTCGTAGCATCTCAGTAATCCCTTCCTGTCTTTCCTGGAGGCTCTGATCCATAAAGTCTCATCCACTGCCTGCAAGGATGGATTTATTCATCATTTTTTCTTGTTGTGCTGTCCCACTCATCTTTTGTTCTGCTGTTTCTGAACCACAAACAGTTTTTGTCTTACTAAGTTGTAGGACTCACGGCCCACACGCAGCCTAACATCAAGGCTCCTCATTAACATTTTCTGACTTTCAACATTTTTACACTGTTTTTGACTCTGTTAAGTGACTTCAGATATATTTTTATGTCTTTCCAGTTGTGTTGAAAGCACATTTACCTTGTTTTGTCTTGCTCTATTGTTTGACTCGTAAAAATCAGTTTATAATTTTTTTTGTTCTGTTGTTCTTGTGTTTTTGTTGTTGTGAACTCTTGGAAACTTCCAGACTAATTGTTTTAGCCTTTGAATTTAAATGTGTTACACATCAGTACTTTAAATAGGTCACATATTTTTCTGAATTATTACATTCAGGACGAGGAAGATAAAGCTGAAATTGCTTGTTTTTTATTTTACAAGAATGTGTATAAACCACACAGCAAGCTACAAAACAGACTAGGCTTTAATTTGTGCTGAGAAAAATCATCTTTTCAATCAAAATACTGCCATTCCTTTAACAAAGATTTAACACAACCTTAAAATACGTATTTATAATAAATACATGCATTTCAGTTTTTCTGTGCTTGAAAGCAGTATTAGAGTGGATAATGGAAAAATTGTGCAAATTGTGATACAAGTACTAAATCTGGTATGTTGATTCTCTTTGACATACAGTATTTGTCGAATTTAGTTTAGTTTGTTTATTGGTCATATGCAGGTCAACACAAGGTCAACAATGCAATGAAATGCTCAGGACAAGAACCGTCTCAACTCACAAAAAAAATTAAAAAAACGCAACAAAGTACAAAACAAATCACCAAAAATTGACAAAAAATAGTAAACAACATGGTAGAATCCAACGTTGCAAGTACGATGAATCGGTACAAACAAACGCCTCACAGGCAGTAACACTGCGTACATGCACATGATGCATATTGAACACAATTGAAATGAACTGAATTATGATGGCAGGGCAGCGACCACATGATACAGCCACATAGTGCAGCAGCAGTAAACATGTTAGGTGTCACAGATGTGGCTCAGTTCTGTCGAGCCGTTGACAGAGAAGTCGTCTGGAGCCACAGCACAGTCAGGGATGGACGGCTCCAGCCATGTTTCTGTAAAGGCAAAGACACAACAGCTCCTCGTGTCCTGCTCACAGTAAATCTGTGCACGCAGGTCAAAGAGATGAGGTTCACTGTGTCTCTGGTGGGTCCTGCACAAAACATCGGCTCGCTTCCCTCTCCGTGTTTTCCTCTTACAGCGCCCAGGTAATTGAAGGACCCAGGGGAAAATGTCTGCCACCGAGTCACCAAAAGTCGGCCCAAAGTCCCCACTCACTGACGAGCGCAACTCCAAAAGTGCGTCACGGTCATACCCGAGCGTGTGAATACAGTGCAGGTGCAAAAATCTGCCCTGTTGGCATTTTCAAGTCAAAGATGTTCTTTTTGCAAGATGAGCTTATTTCTGCCCAGGAATCATGTGGTAATGCAACTGATCAATTTGAATGATCTTTGTGTCAAGTTGTTTTTTTTTTTTTCTGTCTGTAGCCGTGCACTGTGCAAGGTACTCATAAAAGAGGATACTGTTCTTCATTCACTCATTCATTGGTTCATTCAGGGTTTATGGTCGGCGGAAGAGTGGTTCAGCAGACGTTTGTCTCCTTTCTGAGTCCAGCTCCAGTCAGCAGGACTAACAATGGTTTTGTCAGCCATTTTTTAAAATGACCATCTTCGATTTTCATATGACCAACTTTAGACTCTGAAGAAGGTTCTTGTGAACATCCATGCCATATTTGGTGCTTGTATCACAGTTTGCACGATTCTTGTGTAAAACTAGTTTTAGCTTCGTCTCTGCAAGTGTTGACCATTTCTGAAGTCACTGACATTCAGCAAATGGCAAACACAGATACAACCATTAATTTTATGTCTCAACAGTTTATAAACATGTATGAAAGCAGCAATCTTTTCAGATTGGTAATGAAACTGCACAATTCCTCTCACTGAAGAGCTCCAAGCTCCTTGTCCTTTTATTTTCTCAACTTTAGTTTTTTAAATGATGTTGATGCTGCACTGTAGCTAAAGTTTAGCCTGTAAACTGTTGCTACTAGTTTTTGTTTTATTTGCTGGAGTTCATCATCACAAGTCAAACATTTCTTTTAAGGAAGACTTATATTAGTATTTTTCTACAAGTACTTTGTCTTGTAGCCTGACGAGAAAATGAGATTTTTTTTTAAATATTTTTTTCTTTCATTTGTCAGTAGTTACTGACAGTGTAATAAAAGACATCACTCTGAATTGGACATAAGTGTGATTGCAGCACTTTAAAATATAGAATGACATGTGAAAGAAGAACTTATGGTGCCCATTATAGAAAGCTCTGAGAGTTTTTGTAAGCTTTGTGCTTAAAGTCTGGACCAGATAGTGGGTTACAGCTAATGAATAATTGAAATAATCTAAATGAAAACGAATATGACTGATCATTTGCTTAAACATTTGTTAACCAGTGATGCGTACATGGTTCAATGACTTTGTGCTTTTAAAGACCTTTTTTTTTTGTATTTGGAACAACCAACACAGAATGACAACATGGAGTATAATGCATGTTCACCACGCTGTTCCATTACAGTAGTCCCTCGTTACTTCACCGTTCGTTTGTCGTGGACTCGCTCTATCGAGGCTTTTCAAAATAAGACTGGACATGACACACAATGGCTGACTGATGGATGAGCTGCACAATCAAATGAAAACTATTCAGTTTTAGCAATTCATTTAAGGAAATGAGGTAAATTTGACCTCTAGTAAGGGCAGCTGTGGCTGAGTGGTTAGAGCAGTCGTCCTCCAACGCAAAAGTTTGGGGTTTGAATCCACCAGCAATCACATGCTGAAGTGTCCCTGAGCAAGACACTAAACTCCTCGTTGCCTATGATGTGTGTCCCATCAGTGTATGAATGTGATAAAGCACTGATTAGTCTCTTTAGAATGATTTGTTCAATTATCTTTGTAGAGATCTAGTAGAGTGCTGTATGAATGTGTAAATGAGGCACAGATTGTAGTGTAAAGGGCTTTGAGTATCTCTATAAGATAGAAAGGCGCTATATAAGTACAGTCCATTCACATTTCCGGGTTGTCAGAGGTGACGCATAATAAATGCGACGTCTACAGCAAAGCAATGAATTTATAGCTTTTCCCACTTTATTAGACATATTTGGACTGACGAGAATTATAGGGCAGTGCGACGTGTACGGCGGAACATACGGTAGATAAATCTAACAAGATTGAGTCAGGTCCTATAGATGCTGACAGGCCACACATTATTGATTTTATGGCAGAGGCTGCGGGCCAGTGGAAATTTGAACACGGGCTGTAAATGGCCCCTGGGCCAGACTTTGGGCACTTGTATAGAAGAACACACACATTCCACAGAAAAATCTGCACAGTGACATGCAGGTGAGATAACCTCACACCAACCATTTGATTGTTTTGTTGTAAATTAATACAGGTAGTCCCCGACTTACGGCGGTCTCAACTTACGGCGATTCGACTTTACAAACGCGCTCCCGTTGAAAAGCACTGCTTTGAAGTTACGGCGTTTATGCGACTTTACACCAGAATATACGGTACCAAAACGAAACTTACAGGACAGAGCAGGAGGGGGGAGAGTAGCTTGACGCACTCAGTGGAAACTTACTAACAGGCAGACCGGAGCAGAGGAAGGCGGTTTTACGTCGTAAACAAAAGGTGGGACCTTACTGTAAGATGGACGAGTGGATGGTGTCGCCAGACGGCAGAAAACAGCGGAGCTGGACCGGAGGAGCAAGAGCTAACATGCTAACAGACCTAGCTGTAAACGCAGTGGACTGCGTGAAGCAGCAGTAAGCTGCAGAGCTCGGACGTGCAACGAGCTAACATGTTAACAGACCTTGCTGTAGGATGGATGAACGTGTGGATGGTGTCACCAGACGGCAGAAAACAGCGGAGCTGGACCAGAGGAGCAAGAGTTAACATGCTAACAGACCTTGCTGTAAACGCTGTGGACCACGTGAAGCAGCAGCAAGCTGCAGAGCTCGGAGGTATATATATATATATATATATATATATACAGTACAGTCCATTTACCATTTAGTAACATGGTCTCATTAGCACCATGGTACTGTTAGCAGTGTGGTTCTGGTGATGTGGTCTTGTTAGCAGCGCGGTCCCGTTAGCAGCATGGAGATAATAACAACCAATAACTGCCCTCCAGAACTGGGTCTGGCAGACACAGAACATCCAAGTTCTTCCTGCGGAACTGAACTGTTCCGTAAAGTTCGGTCCGTGCAGACAGAAGGAGGATCATGGAGACAGCTGCCATGACAGGACGGAGCCCGAGGCTGGAAGAGGGCCGGTAACTGAACAACGATGGCACGATGGCAAGGCAGCGACACGCAAAACTCCAAAAGTGCTTCGCGGTCATATCCGTGGTGTGGCTGTACAGTGTAGACACACCAAAAAAGTTACAACAAAATCAACCGGAACAACAACAAAAAAAGAGTTGAAGAGGAGCTTTCCGTTAGCGCTGCCATACTGTGGCGCACGTGATGTCGCACTAGAAGAGGTAATTTAAGAAAATTATTTTGTGAGTGTTTTAATGATTGACCTCAGTGGCAAAGTCAAAGTCTTTCCACCTAAATTAACTTTCTGACACTCGTTTATCTGTTTCACGTGGGCACAGGTAGCTTTGTTTAAAAAGAAGTGATCCAGAGGTGGAACTCTAAAGTCTGAATGGCTTTGTTGCAGCAACAACTTCTTCACATCAGTGCTCAACATATTTCAACCTCATTAGCTGTGCATGGCTGACCCAAATGGCCCAGTCAGAGATGCTTTCCTCCAGAATGGACTTTCTCAATAAGAGCAAACAAATGCACACACATACACCAAAAAAGCCACAAAAACACATTCAGTCATTAATAAATTAAAGGCTTTCTTTAAAGAACTATCACTCGCCACTTGTCATGCCACAGTTTTAACCTACGATCATGTTGTGTTTAGCTGTGGTGGACGTCTTGAGATGCATTGACCAAAAACATTAATTACTTGTAGATGCGATTAGCTTCTGAAAGTTTCAGTCAGGTTTGTTCAGTGGATCATGAGATAATTTGCCAACAGATAGACGGCGATAAACAGAAATTGTATGAATGTGCACGTCAAATGAGATGTAAGGATAGATTTAGAAAGTACGCCTGAGTTTTGAAGTTCCTTTGGGATTCCTGCATGATCAGACGATTTTAGACAAGTGACACTTTTGTACGAATTTGGCAAATAAATCAATGCTTCAACAGCGATTAGAGCATCGCTGCATTGTAACTAGGCAACTAAGAAATACAATACCCAATATTTATCCACCCCATCTCTCTCACTCTAATGTTATCTGACAAAATTCCTCGTAATCTAATCTGTCAGTTGCTATTGGCAGGTTCTGGTAAACGCCAGGAAAAAAGAAGGAAAAAATGGTTCCATTTGTTTTTTTGTTTTGTTTTTTAGGATTTCAGACAAACGCCAGCAACCAAGAGAGAAAGTGCAGAAACAGAAACTGGAGATCAACACCACCATCTTTGCTCCACTTCCTGTCGTAAACTGGACGACGTCCATTATTAACCACGCGGACACATTAACCTTTATCTCTAAAAGTCTAAAGGAAGGAGAACTCATGGAGCACCTATCAAGGTGTGAGCTGTGTTAACAAGCCCTCCATCACTCCCACAGCTCTGTTGGTTCACACCCAGATTAGCAGTAGCTAAGAGACGCTCGCACACGCTGAGGCGTGCACTTGAACTTCAAACACACACTCAAGTACCTGATTGTGCGCTGCTGCTGACCACGCCCAAACATGGCACACATTCCAGTATTAAAAACCCTACTCTCTCCTTTACTTATCTCCTCCCAGGCCTGTGCAGTCCTGCTCCATACTTATGCACGCTTGAATGCACACTTTTACTTTCCACTGTGCCCCACCTAACCCCACACACACCATTTTGGGACTCCTCCGTCCTGAGACGAGCAGTGCTAACATCCCAAGGAGGCTATCAAACCCTCAGACAACGTCTGCCGCTATCAAACAACAAAATGAAGCCTCTCTCCCACGTCTATATAAAGCTTCAGCTGAGAGGACCAAAGATCAAGAGAAGCATTGATCTGCACAAGGCTGGCCTGATAAGAGGAAACAACCAGTGAATTAATGTCAATCATTGGTGGATTTTTGCAACTAAAGCCAGAAAAACACCCATATTTTGCTGCTGCTTGTTAAAGTGAACTAGAGCATTTTGTCTTATTCAACCAGCAAAACTACAAAGTATTTTAAACTAGCTAGCATACAGGTGCTGGTCATAAAATTAGAATAACGTGAACAATTTTATTTATTTCAGTCATTACATTCAAAAAGTGTAATTTGTATATTATATCCATTCATTCCATTCATTGCACACAGACTGATATACGTACTGTATTCCAAATGTTTATTTATTTTAATGTTGAAAATTATAACCGACAACTAATGAAAACCCCAAATTCAGTGTCTCAGAAAATTAGAATATTGTGAAAAGGTTCAATATTGAAGACACCTGGTGCCACACTCTAATCAGTTA
>JARVGS010000760.1:42400590-42412578 GCA_031762315.1 Hypsolebias antenori | reverse complement strand
TGAAGGCCCACATCTGGCCCAAGGACCAGAGAATGAAGGCCCACATGTGGCCCACGGACCATAGAATGAAGGGCCACATGGGGTTCACGGACCTTGTCCAATCTCTTTAGACTCTTCACAACAGCTGCACCTTCATGATCATTACTGTATTTTCATTGTGTTCAGCATTTTTTTAAAAGCTTTATCAATATTGTATATAAAATAGATGATGTTGGCACTTTACTAAATATATTTGTTTGTTTTTATCTTCTAGTTTTAAAACTTTTAAAGAAACCACGGCAGCCTTTTCACCACAGTCATCAGCAGCCTCCTCGACAGCCCACGGCTCGTCTGGGGCGGCAGGAAAACCACAGAAACCTCCTCCCTCAGGCCTCACCTGGAAGTATGTTCATCACAACATCTCAGCTACTTGTGACACTCTGACACTTTAACGTCAGTGTTCAGGCATTATGGGTACAATTTATTTAACTTGAGGAGCAATATAGAAATGTATGTTTGTTTTACTTTATCAAACATTCAACAATATAAAAACCAACATATTCAGCTAAATGTTATGATCATGACAAGGAGATTCCGCACACTGTACAGTCAGTTATGAAGACACACAAAAATAAATGTATTGAAACTTGTATTGAACTGATCTCAGCTTCTTTTAGATTTGTATTGCATTAAAATGATTATTTCTTCAAAAGTACAATTTGAAAATGCACTACATGTAAAAAGACAGAAAACATTAATATGTTCCAGTAAAACGTGCTTTACCTCAGGCTTATTCTTTTTAACTTGGTTCTTGGTTTGTCACTCAGGACACTGTGGGAAATGTCGGCGAGTTAAAGGTCGAAGGGAACGCCAGAAACAATATTGCCTAAAGGACTTTGGTAAGGTTGAACTTTAAAGGATTACGTTTTTAATGAGGTTTACGCAAGATGCTTTCAAAGAATCAAAGTCTTACCTGCAGTAGACAGCAGTCAAGGGGATCTTTGTGTAGAGAAACAGGGACTAGAAGAGTGAAGTTAACACTTGTTCAGAGCAGGATTCATATGAAAGTGGATTTCCAAATTCTAAAAGCAGCTCATGTCACAATTTGTAGGAGCTGGACCCAGAAAATAAAAAGCTGGTGTAGCAGCAACTAGGTACAAATGAACAAAACTCAAGAAGACAGAGAGAACTGGATGTGGCATGAAGCACATAAAATGCTAGACGGAATGTGAGCTGAAAGCTGAATGACTTTATGAACAGGGTCATGATGAGTGGAGTGGAAACACCTCGGCAAAATGGCATCTAGGGACAGGTGTGAGAGGGTGGAGCAGGAGCTGAGGAGCAGGAACTGATTGAGGAAAAGCAAATTGATTCAGATCTCTCTAAGGGGCGATGTCCCAAAACAAAAAGATATTACTCTGACAAGAGAGAGAGGAGGGGGACCTGGACAGAGGAATAACACAAACCACAAGAACATAATAAACAAAAATCCACTGGAGCATCAAAGTCTGGGGCAAAAACAGTCCAGTACAACGAGCACAGGTGAACAGACCAAGGCACGTCCAGGCAGGAGACAAAATTCAGGTAGACAGCACAGGGTTTGCTCACGCAGGAGACATGGTTTGGGTGGATGGTCTATATTGGGGCCAAGACTCGAATGGTCGGCTTGGAAACTGTCCAGACTGGCAACTAAAGTTGTGTGGCCAGCATGTGAACAGTACAGACCAGTGAGACAGCTCAGGCGTGTGCCAGGAGTAGGAAATGTGTCATATTCAATCCTCTCACACAATGAGGAAGGCATGATGTCCCAAGAGAACTGAGTTGCAAAGACCCTGGTGGTCAAGTGCATGAGAACCCTGTAGGCCTGAGGCATAGAGGCTGTGGAGGCTCTAGGCACTCGAGACTCCGAGACTTAGGAACTGATGACTCTGGAAACTCAGCAACAGATGACTGACGACCTTTAACTGTCTACTAGTAATAGTTTTAATGGTTCTGGGCTCGTTCCCAAAGAGCCAGCTCAGAACCAGTTCTTTAGGAGCTGACTTAGAGCTGTTAGCCATAAAACCTCTGTCCTCCACCAGAACCCACCATAAACCTTGACATTAAAAGACAACAAAACCCCTGACAGACTCAAATGTTCAGCTGTAAGGCATTTTAGCAGGAACAGTTCAGTTAGCTGTACAACATGAACATCATTCAGACGATCAAGTGGGGACAAACCTAAATGACTATCTCGCCCAAAGTAAGAAGTAAAAATACAGCATTTGCTTAAGTTATGAAAACAACAACAGGTTTGATTTGGCTTAGAAATTTGCTCTTAATTAAGACCCAACATGAGTAGTTGAGGGCTTGACCCATTCGTGAGAATTTTTCTGTGATTGTTTAAACTGAGATCATTCTGACTGCAGGAAAGTTGTGGTACTTACCTACAGTAGATGAGTAAGTTCAAAAATCAAGTAAAAAATAGAGTACTTCTTTAACCTTTTATACCTTGTTAATTTGTATTTATGTATTTTTAGTGTTTCGGGCTAGAGTTTTTGGGAAGCTGTACAGAGGTGAGGAGACTCGTTACGATGTCCAGATCATCCACACATATCGAAACCGCTTTCGCCTGGAGCATCGAGAGTTCCTGTGGGTCCCAAATCTGTGTGACTGCCCTAACCTGGAGGTAGGGAAACAGTACATACTGATGGTGCGGCGCCACATTAACTATGAGCACACTTTAAACCGCATCCTGCTGGAAGAGGACAGCTATGTGGTGCCATACCGACCCAGAGAGGATGAGCTGCTGAGACCCCTGGAAAGACTCTGTAGCAACAGAGGTCCCAAACAACCTGTAGAACTGAGAAGGAGGGACTAGTTTGTGTCCAGACATGAAGCGTATACCAATACTGATTCACTTGGCATGTTTCATTAACGAACCCTAATGATGGCCTCATGGGTTTCAGGTGTGGCATCATTGGTTGGTGGTAAAACTTGATTGTTTTGAGTTTCAACCTCATTTGAAACTGGCCACATTAAAAAGACGTTCAAGTTTATTTAGAACCATGACAAACTTACTGTACCAAATAGAGCACTTTAGGTGGACGCTTCTGCCCACTTTAAAAAAAACACCAAAGAGAAGAACATTGACTGAAACAGCCTTTGCCGTTTTTCCACAGCAACCCTGGAGTGTTTGTCTGTTTGTATTTGTCGGAGCAAATGTAAAAGAAAAGTCCACCTAAAGTCATTTACGTCAACGTCCATTTAATTCCAAATGATCTTGTTTTTCTGATTAACCAGAACGTTTCAGTGAAGTTGGAACAGCAAATTGTTCCACCCGTAACTTCCGATCCATGATAGATAACTAAAGGAAAGCTGATACACGTATGTGTCATCACTTGACAGACTGTCCTGTGTATTCTTCATCGCTCCAGCTCCAAAGTCAAGGTCATAAATCAAGGTCAAGTGTTGTACAAGGTTTTGCTTGTCCGGACCATTGCTATAGATTGATGTATGATAGTTTGTCGACGAACATATAAAGTACCATGTGCGCTACTGTTGTTTTACATGTCGTGCAAGAACAGAGAATTATACTTAATTGTTTTAAAATCAATACATTTTTCCACAAAAAAAATATTTCTGTACCTCAGCTGCAGAAATGTCACCAAATTGTTATGCAGATATTTAGAGTGAAAATCTGCTGTGACTTTTTTTTTTTTAATTCTCCAATGCGTTCAACCTGCAGTTGACTGCTACAAGTTCTCCAAGAAGAACAAGATGTTTGGGATGTATTACTGTATGGATTCCCCATAAAGTATAATAGAACTACAAAACGACATGAACTGTATCTGAAGGTGGAGATTTATTTATACTTATTAACAAAATATTTAGCTTTGCGTATAAAATAAGCTGAAATCAGAACACACAGCTGGTGTCGTGTGTAATGGACTTCAAATTGTCTGTTTTTGGTTGTCTTAAGTAATGAATATTGCTCGTTATTTGCAACAATATGTCAGAATTGTTTATTATTCATTCAGGTGAGTGTTTTGATATTTTACATGAAAGTTATATTTAAATATACAGTATTTTATTGTGTGGCACTGATTTGCTGTTTGTTAGACAGCTTGATTTGTGTGCCTTGTTTTTTTTTATTTGTAACCTTGTTGGCTCTTGAACTTATAAAATTGTACCAAAAGGCTTTATTTGTCTACAGTGTTTGAATAATAAATAATCTATTAACCAAATTAAGTTCCTTGAAGGAATGCGTATTGCCTGCCACCATTCCTAACAAAGTTTTAAACCACTGAGTTTTGTTGTAAAATCATGGAATTATCATTTTTGTCAAACTTTGTGTGACGATACGTAATATCTCATCCGACATTGTCAATTTCACGTGATGTGTTTTCAAATCTGTTGCTGGTGGCTCACAGCTACTATCACAAGACTTTGCTCAATTTTTATAAAATCACAGCAGTCATTGGTTTGAGTCGTGGAAGCCATCTTGAGTTGGGATGACTCTTAAATTATTTAATTGTAAATAATCGCAAAGCCATTACTTTCTAAAAGTTTTATTGAAATCTGTCTAGCAATTCATGAAATAGTTTGTTATCAAACACAAACAAACAAACTGTTAAATCTAAAAGTTTAATGTTTAGTACTCAGAGGATATTTTGGGGGTGTCTCTCAGTGGCTGTGGCTCCGTGGTTAGAGCAGTCGTTCTCCAGTGAAAGAGTTGAAGGTTCGATTCCACCAGTATGCAGTCATATGTCAAAGTGTCCCTGGGCAAGACACTGAACCCATCATTGTCTCTGGTGTGTCCCATGTGTGTTTGAATGCGAGCTAAATGCACTGATTATCCTCCATAGAAGATTACGTACTCAGATTAGCTTTGTAGAGATGCAGAGTGCTCTCTGGCTGTATATGTGCATGTTGGGTGAGTGAATGAGTGTACACATTGTGTTGTTAAGCATTTTGAGTAGTCTGGTTGGGTAGAACAGTCCAGTCCATTTACTCACTCACTAATTTTTTCGCTTAATACCTTTAAATTGGCTGAATTATAGTTGTTTTAATTTCAGGGTTAGGACGAGAGTTTCATTCAAATCTGTCCAACAGACAAATGAACACACACCTGCTAAAATAACAATAATAATAATAATAACCATACATGCTGTTTTACCTCTGACAGCAGGTGGTACTAAATACTAAAAGTTAATTTGGTACTAAATTTCTGCACACTTGTGATTAACAAACCAGAGACAGCAAAGACGGCACTTGTTAAAAAAAAAAAAAAAAACATTTTATTTACATGAAAAGAAACATCTACACCAAATTAAACACATTTAACTGCACATAATAAAACTGTACATGTGATGAACTGAGCCAGAATCCTGCTCATTAACCATAAAAACAGTCATCACAGACACTGAACTCAGTTTGAGGAGATGGGTGGAAATCAGCCGGTTCCACCTGCTGCATCAGCAGCACAACAAGAAGGAATGGGCTTTATTTCACATTTACAACCATGGTCACCTCAGTGTCTTAGACACATTCTGAAGACATGAAACAGAAATCGTCAAATCCCTCTAGAACCACTTTAGCAATTTTGTAACCTCACACAATACGTAATTTTTTATTCCTATTTTATAAGAACTGCAAAACAAAATTATTGTTCCTTTCTGGACACAAAATAAGTGAATGCTGTGCTGTATAGCAACATAATGCAAGTTTATTTGTATCCCATGTATTGTACTAACACTTCACAGCATTATGCATTATTTCTGTTTAGCTGCCTCTCGATCAATCTGTAAACCTCATTTGAGCATTTAAAAATAAATCACGTTAAAAACATGATTTTTTTTTGTCTTCCTTTGGTGATTTATGAAATATTAGGTTAGAATTAAACCTATAGATACATCTTTCTTTGACTTTGGGTTGAAGATATATAAAAACAGGATAAGGTTCCTTGCCTCAGCTGCTTGATGGTTTGCCAGAATCTTCTCAGGACTGATTGAGCATTTCTATGCAAGGCTCACTGAACTCTCCCGTGTGAGTGCTCTTGCCACAACAACAGCCAAGACTGTGGTCCACTTGATCCACCGATACCCTTCAGCTGCATCTGGAGTCCTATAGCTAACAAGATGCGATAGGACCCCTATAGCATGATGTTCACCTCGGGTGTCCACCAACTGGTCTAAGTATGACTGCTGCAAGAAGCACCAACAACCTTTCAACCACAGTTCAAGGTGGCCACATTGACAATGGAGGCATGGAGCATTGCCCACTGAGATTCAATGTCCCCCACTTTCGCTGGCATGTGGTTAAAGTTTGCTTGGAGGAACAAGTAAAAGATTTTTCTGCCAGGTGTGGTCAGCAAACACTCACTACATGTGTGGGTCTATTGTGTCTACCAGCATCTCCCACCAACTGATCCAACTCACCAGTTCACCAGTTAGATCAGCTCATGTTGACATGTTGACAGCTTATCTCCTCTCTTCACTCGAGTGTCCAAAACATACAGCCGCAGATCAGATGACACAACTACAAAGTCGATCATCTATCTGCAGCTAACTCCAGCTATCTACCATCATTAGTCATCATAAGTCATTCCTCCCAGTCACGCCACTCCATGTCACACTGCCACAGAAGAAAGGAGTCCCCTCTGTCCAGCAGGTAGGCATTAATAACAATCAGAGTCCATCCCACCACCCAAAGGTGTAGGGAATCTAGTCTCTTATTTACGGGTGCAAAATTTCAGGGCATAGGCAGAGCCGGTGGGGGGGCTATAAGTAGACCCACACCATCTGGTTTCTGGCACCGTGGGCAAAATCCCAGTGGACTTTTCTTATTTAAAGACAAAACAAGATGGTGATGCTTACGGATGCAGCTGCTTTTATCTCCCTGTTTAGTGCATTTTTATTATTGTGTTGTCTGAATATGACACAGTGAGAGGACGCAAAATTCCCTACACCCAATCTGAATTGTGGACTGTTGGAATCATGTAGTACAGAAATTATGGGCAAGTTTCAAGCTTTTGCAACATCCATAAAGCTGGCAATCCTGAGCATCTTCCTATCTAACGCCAGAGCCGTCATTCAAAAACCAGACAAACCTACATATACCCCACTCAGGAGAACAACGAAGCTAATGGTTAAGACTGTAACAGTCTTGCCTGTGCGAACACCTAATCAGTTGCAGGATGGATTCCAGAACACAGAGCTGACTAGATTTGACAACCTGGAGCTCCAGGAGTGAACAGATGCTGTGCTGTCACACATCAGATACTGTACAGATACAGTTACTATGAACAGAAAGATCCGGGTTTACCCCAATCAAAAGTCTGGGATGACCTCAGAGGTGAAAGCACTCTTGATGGCCCAGAACTATGCCTTCAAAGCCCCCAGTGTACTCCTGCGTCCTGTCAGCCATACGGAAACTGTGCGCACTGTGTGCAGAGGGTTGAGACTTCATGCTCGAGTGTCCACCCTGAGCGGCTGCAGAGCAGCTCCACAGACAAGGAGCGTTTACCTTTGGGACAAATTGAGGTCTCAGATTGGTCATTTGCTGATATGCCTATTGGATTGACTGACAGGTCAAGCGAAACAAAAAACGAGAGCTGGCAGCCCCAGCTGCAGCGGTGTTCTGTGTTTATATGTTGTTAATAAAAAGTTCTAATTCTTTTTATTAAACAGGGAGCGCTGGCACTGCAGCCCACACATCAGACCAGCCCACCAGGAAATCTCTAGACCCTCATGCAGCCACGCTGGACCTGAGCTTAATTTGCTCGTGACAAATTCCTTTATTTCTCACAATGTCAGTCATAGCATCAACAGAAGAGGAAGAGATCACTGCCTTTTGGCAAAAAAACAAAAACAAAAGAAAAGGCCAGACCAGGGATGAAGAAGGGGAATTTAATACATTGGTGTTGCATACAAAACAGTCCATCGCCAGGCAGTTTATTGTGCGACACCAAGTACATGTACGCAGTCGTAAACATAGAGTTTTACGCGGACATGCTCTGCAAACGTACGTGCATACCTCTGCGGACAGACAGACGCGGGAGTATACTGAGGGCTTTAGTCACTTGACAGAGTTCTGTCAGTACAGTAAACTCTGATCTCAGGAGAGGCATCAAGGCAGTGAAGGAGAAGTACAGGAGGAAAGTGGAATCATATCTGGAGGACGACTCATGTAGGTTTTGCCAAGGGATTCACCATCTGATGAACTACAATGGCAACTTGCCAGTTACAGTCAATGTGGATGCCTTAGTTGAACTTAATCTCTTCTTTGCTCACTTCGAATAACCTAGACCTACTACATCATCAGCATCTTGATGATCCACCAGTCTTCTACCTCTCATGAATCAGCATCACCAGGTCAGGTGTGTACTGAAGACTGTGAGCCCTCACAAATCTGCAGGAATTGACAAAGCACTGGGCAAAGCTCTTTGCACATGTGCAGACCAACTGACAGGAGTCCTAACTGGGATTTTTTAATACATCCCTGTCACAGGCTGATGTCCCGTCTTGTCTGAAGGCTGTCACCTTCATGCAAAAGAAAACAATCACGAAGGATTTCAGTGACTACAAGCCAGTGGCACTGACATCTTTGGTCATGAAGTGATTTGAAAGGCTGATTCTCTAGCACCTTAAGTCCTGCATCCCCCAGAACTTTGATCCATATCAGTGTGCCTACAGGGCAAACCAGTCTATAAAAGACACCATCGCCACTACTCTCCACACAGCCCTGAACCATCTGGAGCTCCTGGGTACCTGTGTCATTATGTTGTTTCTTGATTACAGCTTGGCATTTAACACCATCATATCCAACATCCTGGTGGAGAAGACCAATGATCTGCACACCCCCCCCCCCCCTTCATCTGGATTTACTTATTATGGATTTTTTGACAGACTGACCACAGCTCGTTAAGTTAGGCCAGTTCCGCTCCTCACTGATGCTCAGCGCCAGCCCACCCCATGTGTGCTAAATCATCTGTATACCCTGTACACGCATGATTGCGCTCCCATCCACCCCTTGAACTCCATCATTAAATTTGCCGATGACACCACTGTGGTCAGCCTGATCATGGATCAGGAAATAGAGGAAAAATACGTGTTGGCAGAGTGGTGCACCAACATTCTGGAGCTGAATACTTCAAAAACCAAATAGATGGCTATTGATTTCGGAAGACAGCATAGTCCATAGACCATCAATGGGGCATGTGAGGAGGGTGCCCTCCTTCAAATTTCTGGTGGTACACATTCCTGAAGGTGTCACCTGGACCACCAATATGTCAGCACTGGTCAACAAGGCACAGCAGAGACTCCACTTTTTATGGGTGTTGCAGTGGAGACCCCTGGGGAGAAACTGCTGGTGTCCTTCTATCAGGCCACCATAGAGTCAGTGCTGATGTATTGTGCCACCATGTGGTTTGCTACTTGCTCGGCTGCTGACAATAGGGTCCTGCAAAATATAAGCTGAACTTCAGAAAGGATTTTTGGTTGCCCTTTGCCCTTGTTGGAGGACATCGCTAGGTCATGCTGTCTCAGCAGAGCTCAGAGCATCTCCACTGACACTTTTATGCACACACATGCACATTATTCATTTTAGAGTTCATTGTTGTCATTACATTGTGCCTTGTACTGGGTGTAAAATTTGTTTAACTATGTGCAATACCCACTTTTGGATGGTACGTAGTTTTGTTCTACTTTTATTATTATTACTTTTATTGTGTGAATGGTATGAATGTAGGAAGGGGACATGGTTTTTTTTTTATTGTAGGCACCTTACAGGAGCTGCATTCATACTTTCATTGTGATACATTGACAGTAAAGGTTTTCTGATTCTGATTCATTTTGATTCTGTGTAAGGTCCAGCCACTGCAAAGAAAGTTGGTTCCAGAGCTCATGCTGTTCATCAAGGTGAATCCAATATATCTAGTCGGTACTTAACCTCATGCACAAGCTCAGTCTTCTTCCTCACCAGAGAAATGTCACTCCATGTGTCAAGAGCCAACTTTGGTGCACTGGGGTCAAAAGGCCAAGGCTCCCTCCAGCAGCTAACGCCCACTGGTATCTTAGCTGACTCCTATGGCCTCTCCTGCGGCTGATGGGCCCACAAGAAGGAAAGCTCATTTGAGTTCAACTCATCTGAGCTGAGCTCTACCAGGTCCCATAGATGCTCACCTGGCACACGACGAGCTCCTTCACCATGCCTTGCTCCAGGGTGGGGCTCTATTAACACACTGCTCTATAAGTTTTACAAAACTCTATAGCTTTTTTTTTTTTTAATCAAATACTTCAAAATGTTACACACTGGAACTTAGCAAAAATGTTTTTTTTATACAAATTGGTTGTGTCTATAACAAAACGGACAATAAATTATGATTTACATCTGGCTAAAATTGATAAGCCGCCAATATAGTTCAATATGGTTATTGATTTTGATTTTAAACAAGGTGACAATAGATCAAATGAAAATGAAAAGGCTTCAACAGTGACTCAATAAACCAGGTGAATACATGTTTTTCTTTAGTTCATTAATTTTACACAATCTGTCATGTTGTTTGGCTTTATTGAATTGAATCTTTATGTAAAGAAATAATGAGGCAAGCGACAATAGTTGTGTACAGAAGAAGTCTTTGATGCAACTAAACTGTGGAGTTTAATTCCTCAATTGTAATTTTTGTTGTTGTTTTTAATGCATATTTTGTTTCTTTTGTAGTTTCTGAAAGATATTTTCTTTATCCCAACCATGATGTTTGTGTGAGATCAGTGGACTAAATATATTTTCTTTTGTTTCAGTGCAGATTCTTTATTCCTCCAAAGAAAAGAAAATGTTCTAAATGTTTAAAGTTTATTCCTCGGCAGCAATATTGCAGTTAAAAAAAAAAAAAAAAAAAAAACTAAAATTATTGTGCACACATTACAAGTCCAAATACTGAGATGAAATAAAAAATATAATAAAATGTGAAGAGTAAAAACCTGAATTTTATTCATTCTTGTGGCTCATTGTTGTGAGACAGTCCACTGGTTTGTGTTCCTTTGGCAACTTGTTCCAAGTGTGTTTTCAGACCACAGACATGTTCTTCATAGTGGTGTAATTTAGAGTGTTTGACACTAGAGCCAATTCTTCACAAATCAATGGGCACCAGGCGCCAAGTCCCCTCAGTCCTCTTCTCACATCTCTGAGTCTTTGACCCCTGACCTCCATTCATCAAACTTTCTTCCTCCAAAGCACCATGGGAGCTCAGAGTCATCTGTCTTCTTGTCACAGTCATCATACCTGCCTCCCACCGGCCTGCTGCCCTCAGGTTCCGTCAAACACTGACACTGACATGGCGGCAGGATGCTGGGCGACGTTTGATGCGGGAACGCCGAGGTCTGGACTCGTTCTGACAGCTGCACAGAGGACCGAGCAGCAGCCAGAGGTAGAGGATCACACAGGCCCAGCAGGATGACATCTTCACCCAGAAGGTAGACCAGCATCCGTGTGTGAAGGTGGTCTCCAACACTGCTGACTCATAGCTTCAAAAAGGCAGCAACAGTTACAAAAGGAAACAGATAAAATCATCCAAATATCAAACAGATGTTACTGTCTAACCTGAACCAGTTAGTGAGGGTCATCATGACATACAGCGAGGCCAAGAAGAAGACAAAATGAAAGAAGAAGTAGCTGTACGCCACCCTCTGGGTCTCATTGTGGATGACCTTCTGACTGCCTTTGTCTTCATCATCAACCACAAACTCCTCTTCAGCTGGAAGAAAAACACCAACATGTCTAATCAACTGCTAATACGCTCAAATATGGGGTGCCGTTTGTAAAGTTACGCAGTCGAAGATTAACAGCAACATTTTGGTTTATTTGAACTTTCAAAAGAAAAAAAGTTTTTGTTTTGGTCTCAAATATGTTTAAAAACATTTAAAATGACCAGAATTTCCAATTTACAATTAACACAGTATAAAGTTCTTTATAGAGTGCATTATACAGGTCAGCGAATGTTTAAGATGGGATTTACAACATCTAATAACT
>JARVGS010000760.1:42269657-42280327 GCA_031762315.1 Hypsolebias antenori | reverse complement strand
TAAAAAATATTGTGATGGTATTAAAAAGGTATTAAAAGGTATTAAATTTAACTCAAGAATGTCTGTATATACCCTGTTTATTGTCATTCGCACTCCATGTGGTACATGTGATGGAACGAAATTATGTACACAGGGTCCCAGTTACATCCAACAATAAAATTTAAAAGAAAAACAGTAATAAGTTCTAAGATATGAACTAAGAAAAACATCAACTAAAAATACACTAAGCACTATTAGCATAAAAACATTACGTCGAACAGCAGCACGAACATGTGCATGAAGAGCAAAATATGGTAACTGATATGAAGGAATTAATGCACATCTATCTTGAGGGATAGTCCTCGAGTACTTCATCAGTCATTTTGGTTAGACTTCTGGTCACATGATGACAGAGTGGGTGGAGTTATGATAGGGAATTTGAAACTGAGCAAGAGGCTTATTACCTATGGTTACCTGAGGGCATTCACTCTGTGTAACAAAAGCCCGCCCCCAAGAGGGCTAGGCGTTGGGCAGCACCCAGATCTGTCAAAGGAAAATTTTATTCAGCGGCAGGAAGTTGCCTAGAGACGTCAGGAAGTCTGTCAAAATAAAAATATAAATGACTGAAATTATTTTTTTTAATGCACAAATTTGCCGCTCCAGTGTATAAGCTGTGTACGGTAGTCTTAACGTGTGATTTTATATATACCGGTATATATGTATATAAACAAAAAAAGTAGCGGCTTATACACCGGCAATTACGGTAAATGAACAGCTGCAGCAATGGTGGGATTCAACAACAGATAGTTTTCTCTAAAAGAGCAAATTCCATTCATTTATGTAGAGGATGCAGGACATCAAACCTTGTATAACTATATTTAAGGCTGCTGTGCACGCTCCTTCTTCAACTTCTACAGTTTTGAACATTAATAAGTTTTTTCTTTTTTTTAATCTTGATCATTTTGTAGAAAAAGGCAACTGATCCAACAAGGTTCACTAACCGAGGAGGGAATCTTCTAAAAGAAGAAAAACAGAGGTCAGAGCTGCAGAAAAACCTGCCAAAGGTAAGACAGAAACTGAATGTTATTTTTCTACAGTTCCAAGAGCTTGTGCAACTTTCACAGTATCCTGCTGCTGTTTGTGTTTGAAGCTTGAAAAGAAACTAAAAGACCAAATAGATGCCTGGGAGAAGGAAGAGGGCCGGGAGTTCCTGGTGAACGGCCAGAAGTTCCTGCAGTACGTGGCTCAGCAGTGGGAGCTGCACCTAATGGAAAAAGAAAAAGAGAAGCTTCAGAGGGTAGGCAGGTTGTAGACTCTCATGTCTCCGTGTTTGTAAGAAATATTAACTCTGTCTTTACAACATCTGCACAGCACATGAAGAAGAGCAAGCAGACGGAGGAGGACATGCTGTACGGCACAGCTATAAGAACCCCAACGAAGCGCCGCTTCCTCACCACACCTACCTCCAATAAAACACGGAAGGTGAAAACGCAGTTTCTGACTGACTTTACAGATGATGCACTTTTCAGCCCTGATCCACCTCCTGCCTCCTTCACAGTTTAATGCAACTTCCAGCCTTTACAGCGCCACCACCAACAGCACCATGCGCTCTGCTTACGGAGGAACGCTCTGTCACTCACCTGTGCTTCGACTTCCCCTCTCTGCAAACATGGTTGGTCTAACATTCACGATGGGAAAAACGTAACGCACAGCTGCTCCTAACTTTAGGAGAGGAATGGGAATATAATCAAAAGATTACACAACAACAAGTAGCACCTTATGTTGAAAAAGGTGTTGACGTTAGCCAACACAGAAATGGCTGTTTTACAGATGTTGAGCTAAATGTTGTGGTAGTAGCTGAGAGTCATTGACACCACACACTCTGAGTGGGTCACTATCATTATTTAAGGTTTTACCAAAGTGGCTACAACTCATCTGTTTTCATCACAAGATGGTCTCAGTCTAAATCTCTGGCCTGATGTGCAGCTGGGTTCTTTCCTTTAGGGGAGTCTTCAATTAGAACATTTCATCACTTTTCCTTCATTGATGTAGGAGCTTTTCTTTTAAGAGTCAGCCACATGTAGACGTGTTTGTGGTACATAATCATGACTGTGACTGTTGTTATTAAGGTATGTTCTCTGTACGTCTGTAAATGTTCACTTGTCCTGTTAAAACTTCACATGCATCACACTAGACAAGAGTGTCATGTACACTTTTCATCACCCCAGCTCTAAGGTCAAAGATTATACATAGTTTTTGCTTGTCCAGGCCATTGCTATAGATGGCTGTACAGTAGTTTATTTGGCGGGCAAATAATGAATCGTATGTGGTTGTTATGAGTATCTGATGCAAAGGCCTTCTGTAACCCTCTCCCAGGCTTCAGCAGCACGGACACCTGGTGGAGGTAAGCGCCCCCATCCAAGAGTTCAGGGCTGCAACAAGGAGAACCAAGGCCAGCTGAAAGGGAGCCCTCTGAGTGGTGCGTTGCAGACCCCACCTTGTGCACAGCTTAACCTCAGCATAGCATCTGTTGCCAGCACATATTCAGAGTTTGTGGTAATTTACTCTTTTGTCTTTAATGCTTCTACTACTTTTCCCTCTCACTGCTTTGTTTTTTTTTAATTTTTTTTTTTTATTAGATATATTTATTCAGAATGTATAACTGTATACAATTTACTTCCAGTATACAATATTACTTTTTTGAAGAAAAGAAAAAAGGAAAGAAAGAGAGAAAAAAAAACATATAAATAAATAAAATAACCCTCCCACACCACCGTCTCTCTCTCAATATAGTAGCACATACAGCAATATTACATTTTAAATTGAACATTTTGAACAGGCCAGAATTAAAAAAAAGAATACAAACAGAAATATTTAAAAGGATTAACATAAGACAAATAAAAGTGCACATCACTCTCCCAGATCTAGTCTAGTTAAAACGTCCAGGAAGGGAGTCCATATCCTATCAAACTTGGTTAGTGTCCCACGTGTTGAATGAAGAATTTTTTCAGGAGCACAATATGACAACAGTTCATTAATCCAATGTTTTTGGTTTGGTGGCTCCTTAGCTTTCCAATGTTTAAGTATACACTTTTTTGCTGCAGTTGATGCTAACAAAACAAAGTATTTCTTGCAAGGATATTTATTTAAGAACATAACATCTCCAAGTATCCAAATCTTTGGGTCAGTGTCTAAAGAAAGTCCACAAACTGTTGAAATTATCAAAATTACATTATTCCAGTAGGTTTGCAAGTGTATACAACTCCAAAGCATATGAAGAAGATCACCTATAGATGTACCACATCTTTGGCATCTGTCTGTGATATTGGTATTCATTTTATTCAACTTATACGGGGTATAATATATACGGTGAAAAATATTGAATTGAATTTGCCTGTGTTTTGTTGATATTAATATTGTTTGGGATGAGTTTAGTAATGTGTTCCAAGTTTTGTCATCATATTTGTATTTTAAGTCCGATTCCCATTTTGATTTATTTGAGCACTTCTCATAAGCTGGTAAATGCTCAATAACAGTTTTATAAACACAAGAAACAAGTCCTTTTGTAGTGGTATGTTTGGGGTCTAATAAACATCTTTCAAGAGGATTTTCATCTGGTTTATTTGGAAATATCTCTAAAGTTTGACTTAATCCAGTGTCTAATCTGCAAATATCTGAAATAATTATGCATATGTAAGTCATAGCATTCAGATAATTGACTGAAGATGGCAAATACATTATTAATATAAAGGTTATTGACTGTTCTAATGCCTTTACTAATCCAAGTTTGTAGTATACCATCTGTTATAGGTCTAGGAATGTTAGGATTACCTTTAAGTGGTGTGTTAACCAACAACTGTGTGTTTAAATTTAAAAGAGTATGTAACTGAAGCCATGCATCATACGTAGCCAAAATTAAAGGAATTGATGTAATTTTAGACAGTTGCTTTTTTGAGCCCAAAATTGGAATAATAGCTAATGGCACGGATTTTAATTCTTGTTGTTCTATCGAGAGCCACCTCACATCGTTGCCAATCGAGTAAGTCCACATCGAAAGAATACGGAACTGGGTGGTTAAATAATATATTCTGAAATTTGGGAGATTTAACCCACCTTTAGCATAAGGAGCCTGTAACATAAGAAGCTTAACTCTTGGGACCTTTTTTCGCCATAAAAATAAAGATAGTGCTTTATCCAAATTTTTAAAAAATGTCATTGGAATTTTTAAGGGTACACTTTGAAATAGATAAATAAATTTAGGTAGTATAGACATTTTGATTGAATTTACTCTACCAATCAAAGATAATGGAAGATCCATCCATCGTTCCAACTCTACTTTAGTTTTATTAATTAATGTTGTATAATTTTTTTGGTAAACTTGATCATACGAGGAACTGATATTAATACCAAGGTACTTAAACCCATTCGGGCACCATTTAAATGAACCAGGTAATAATTGTGTCTCCTGTTCTGTCATATTAAGTGGAAATGCTTCACTTTTGGAATAATTAATTTTGTAGCCAGAAACTGTGCTGTATGTCCCAAGGCATGTCAATAAAGATGGAACTGATTTAGAAGGCTGAGATATAAATACCAACAAATCGTCAGCATATAATGCAAGTTTATGTTCTTCTGTACCTATCTTCATACCTGTGATGGATGAATCAGAGAAAATAGCAATTGCTAATGGTTCTATAGCCATGGAAAATAGGCTAGGAGGACTTGGGCATCCCTGTCTACAGCCTCGTGAAAGCGAGAAAGCGTCCGACAAAACTCCATTAGTCAAAATCTGTGACCTAGGGTTATTAAAAAGTGTTATTATATATCTAATAAAGGTTTCACCAAAGTTCATAGTTCTCAGGGTCTCGAAAAGGAAATCAGGTTCAATTCTGTCAAACGCCTTCTCAGCATCCATAGAAAGTATTGCCAGGGGATACCTCTTTCTTTTAGCAATATCAATAATATGAAACATCTTCCAAATATTGTCTGCTCCTTGTCGATTTTTAATAAAACCTGTTTGGTCTGCATGAATAATTTTTGGAATTATTTTCTCCAGTCGAGATGCTATTATTTTAGACAAAATCTTATAATCGGAATTAAGAAGACTAATGGGTCTATAGTTACTGCACTTTTGTACATCTTTTCCAGGTTTGGGAAGTAATGTTATTGTTGCAAGTTCTAAAGATTGAGGAAGTACTGTCTTTTCGAATGCCTCCTTGATCATATTTGTAAGAGGAGTAAATAATTTATTTGAAAAGGTTTTAAAATATTCAATTGGATAGCCATCTGGTCCTGGAGCTTTGTTATTTTGTAACGATTTTAGCAAGTTGAATCTCCTCTTCACTTATTTCACCCTCCAGTATATTTTTATCAGTTGTGTTAATCTTGGGTAGTTGTAATTGATTTAAAAATTGTTTTATATCTACACTGTCACTACCAAGTCCAGATTTATATAACAATTGATAATATTTTTGAAATTCCAAATTTATGTCTTTTGTATTTTCTAAATGTCTCCCATCATCTGTTTTGATACTTTGAATAAATTTTTCATTATCCTCCTTTTTTATCTGCCACGCCAGTAATTTGCTTGTTTTATCACCAAATTCGTAGTAGTGATATTTTGTTCTAGCCATTGCCGCTTCCGCTTTACTAGTACACAAGATGTCATATAAAATCCGCTTTTGTTTTAATGTACTAAGTAATTCTGGTTGTTTTGTTCTTGAATGGTCTATCTCTAAAGTCCTTATATCTTTTTCTAATTGAGAAATCTGTTCCCTTTTTTGTTTGTTTTTATATGAAACATATGAAATAATATGGCCTCTCATATAAGCTTTAAGGGCTTCCCATACATTTGAATGTGAGGAGGTATTCAAATTTACTTCCAGATATATATCAATTTTTGTATTCATAAAAGTGACAAATTCAGGATCTCTAAGAAGATATTCTCTGAATCTCCATCTAGGAGAAGAAGAAACAGGTTGATCAAATTCAAGTTTCATTTGTATGGGGTTATGATCCGAGATCGTAGCCGCTAAATAAGAACAGGTTTTGATTTGTGACAAAAGTGAGTGTGAAGTCAAAAACCAGTCAATTCTTGAATATGTGTTGTGTACATTGGAATAGAATGAATAATCTTTGCAGGTTGGATTACATAAACGCCATACATCCTCCAATCCTAATTCTTTCATGCCCTGAGTCAGGGCCATCGCAGCTCTAGATAGTGTAGCAGGTTTGGAAGAAGAGCGATCCATTATTGGGTTCAGAACCAGGTTATAGTCTCCACCTATTTTACATGGAGCTTCAACTGCTGCCAGTTTTAGAATTAAATCATTAAAAAATTCTGGATTGTCTAAATTTGGTCCGTATACCGATACTAATATTACTCTGTTTGTACTTATTACACAATCTATCAAAATCAATCTGCCAGCTCTATCATTTTCCATATAATTTAATCGAAATCTGAGGTTTTTATTAATAAGTAAAGCTACACCTCTGGCATTGGATGTAAAAGAAGAAAAAAATACGTGACCAACCCAATCCCTGCGTAACTTTAAATGTTCTAAATCTGTAAGATGGGTCTCTTGAATAAAGGCAATGTCTGTGCCCTGTTTCTTGAAATATGTTAGAACTTTCTTCCTTTTAATAGGGTTGTTAATCCCTCTAACATTCAATGAAATACAGTTTAATAATTCTGTTTTATTCATTTACAAATAATATAAATAAATATTCTAGTTAAGTCATAACATAAAATGTTCATAATTTAGAAAATAAAGAAATCTGACCCTTTACTAAAAGCTTACAAATTTCAATACTCACACAATGAACCTCATAGAGAGAGTGCCCCACAAACATCCCAAAAAATAAAAAAATAAAAAAACAAATAAATAAACCCACATTATAACTCTCAAAAAACAAAAAAACGTACTGTGGGTTAATCTCCACTTCTAAACATTTATGGTAACCTCAGCGGAGAAAATTAATTTAACATAATCTACTTATCACACATGAAGTTATCAGACATAGATGAATTCAATATCAAACAAAAAATGGTTTAACATTGTTTTAACATTGGCGAGATAACTAATAAATATGAATTAATTTATGTAACATTGTTTTACCGTTAATAGTCATCATGTCTTGTCATCCTTTGATGGAAATGTTCTATCCCTCTTCCCGAACAGTGGACAGGAAGGTCTCCACCTCAGATGGGTTTGAAAAAAGTTTAAATCCACCTCTGTGTCGGATCCTCAGTTTAGCAGGGTAGCGGTTGGCGTATTCAATATTTTCCTCCCGTAGTTTTTTCTTCACCTCGTTGAAAGCGAGCATTTTGCGTTGCACCTCGATGCTGTAATCAGGGTAAAATGAAACTCGATTATTATCCAACAGTACCGTCCCCTTCTCTCTGGCCAAACGGAGAACTTTGTCTTTGTCTCTGAAATTTAAAAATTTCACGAGAATGGGTCTGGTCCGCTCCGACGTCCTCCCCAGGCGGTGCGCTCTCTCGATGATGAGCGGGGTTGGGAAGTGTTCCTCCCCGAGAAGCCGTGGGATTAGTTTTTCCATGTAACCAACCATGTCGGTGCCTTCGGACTTTTCGGGAATGTTTATAATTTTGACATTTGATCTCCTGCTCTGGTTTTCCAAGTCATCTGTTTTCTCCTTCAGGAAAATTATTTCCTTCTCCATTTTGAGTATAGTTGTTTGTGCATCAGAGAGGTTGTCTTCATTAGCTCCAATTCTGGTCTCTATTTCCTGCACCTGTTCCGCCAGCATTGAAAATGACTGATCTATTTTGTTAACGATTGTTGGATGTATTCTATTTTTCATTTATATGGCTAGTGAGTTCTTCTTTCGATTCACGGATAGCCTTCATCAGGGATTTCAATGTTAGTTTATCTTGTTCAGCTGCCATCTTCCTCACGTGAGACGCCGGAGGAAAAAAAAAAAAGAGCTTCCAAAATGACTAAAACTCAGTACCAAATGAGTCTGGTTTTAGTAGTAAGTATTTGTCCACTGTTTCAGGAATATATCCTATGTCTAGAGCAACGTAATCAGTAATATAAAGCCAATACCGCTGAGGTATACCTGGAGCTCACTGACACACGTCTGCCTGCAGCGACTGCATCAGCCACACCCCTCCACCTGGAAGTGTAAAGTTTTACGTTGAACGGTCCCGATCGGACCCCTGTTACCTAATCAGTGTGACAGTGTGTCCAGTGGCCAAAGACATGTTGGTGTAACTTGCTTTCCAACACTGACCGTTTTGGGTGGAGCATGTGGGCGTGGCGACGTGGCGAAGTAAGACGTAACGCCGTCGCCATACGTGTGGTTCTAAAATCCACAGATTTGATCAGAGGAGTACCAAAATCAGTATGATCAATCAGTGCCCACCCCTTGAACAGGAATCCATGATAATTGTCCAATAGTCTCCACAGCGCCCCCTAGAATATTTGAAAACATCAGCCCCAAGCCATTTTTGGCCAGATAATTCTGAAACTCGGTGAACATCTGTACCTTCTCAGGACCTACGAAAAAGCCTCTTGGAGCACTGGTCCAAAACCAACAGGAAGTCGGCCATTTTGGGTCAAAGGGTCATTTTCCGTCATTTTGAATTACGGATTTGAACGAACTCCTCCTAGGGATTTTGAAGGATTGCCTTCAAACTTGGTTAATATGCCATTAACACATTGGACAGTAAGAGTTATCAAAAGCTTGCATTTTTGTTTATGCTAAAGGGGCATGGCCAGGCCTCAAATTTGCACTTCACGCCATAAATTTCAAACCACTATAACTTTCACAATGAAAGACCGAAATGTACCAAACTTGGCATGAGTCATCCCTGTTGGATGCCCGACAATCCTTTATGGTCACGTTGTGATGTCATCGAAGCCCCGCCCCTTCAGAACAGGAAGTCACTTTTTTTTACTTGGAATGCTCCCTCTCTGACACCCTTGAACTAATCAGGATGATCCTTTGTTAGAAGACATATAACAGGTTAGTCTGACTTATTTTAAGTTTCAAACAGTTTTCACTGGAAGACGTGGGCGTGGCGGCGTGAGATCTCAGATGTGACGCCGTCGTCATACATTTGGCTCTAAATTCCACAGATTTGAACCGAGGTGCACCAAAATCTCAAAGATTGATCACTATCCACCACTTCAACAGGCATCCATGATAAGTGGCCAATTCTTTCCACAGCGCCCCTATATTATTACTACAGTTATATCTCACTGATACATTATCCGATTGCCCCTTATCCACAGGGCCTTTTCGGGCCAGTTCGGGCTCCTTCATAACTACAGTAGTTCGGGCCGATTGTGTCACTTATCCACAGTGCCTGTAGAGGAGGAACCTGTCCGATTTTTGGGACCTGCTTTGCTGGGGTACTAGGTCTGGTTCTTGTTGGGTCCAGTTATGACATCAGCGCAGTGTTGGTCACTGATTGGTCAGGGGGCGTATTCATGGGTCGGAGGGTGGAGATTCAGTCTTCCACCGGAAACTCAATCCGCCATTTTCTTTTTCACCCGCCATGATAGAACAACAAGTTGGAGGAGCATATTTTGGAGCATTTTGGAGTATTTTTAGGGTAAGAATCATGTCACAACCGTGGTCAAACGCGGAAGTTCAGGCATTTCTGTGTTTGCTGGCCGATGGAAAATATTCAGAGCAAGCTGGATGGAGCGAAGCGCAATGAAAATATTTTTCAAGAGGTGTCTGCGCAGATGGCAGCGCAGGGCTTCCATCGCACACCAAAACAAGTTAGAGGAAAGCTTAAAAAACTAAAAAGTGATTATAAAACAATTAAGGACCACAATGGGAGGAGCGGAGCAGACCGAAGAAATTGGAAGTGGTTTGACCAAATGGATGCGGTTTACGGCAAATGCCCAGACAACAATGGGAGGGAGAGTGGCCTTGACACAGCCACTGCTCTTCTGGAATCTATAGCAGATGGTGAATGTTTTCTAACTTTAAGCATATTTCCAGTGAGTCATGCATCTGTTTCTTAGCGTTTTCTGAGTGTACTCTACAAACGAGGCTGACATGGTTACGTTGTCATTAGTTAGCATCAACGTTAAGTAGGGGTGCAGGGAAAAAAATCGAGTTTTTAAAGAATCTAGATTCTTAGTCCTGGCGATTCAGAATCGATTTTAAATCGTGTTTAGTTCTATGTTTTTTTTCCGCTCCTACTCCTGAACGTACTGCATATTACATTTTGTGTCCGTTCGGCCGCCGTAGAATTTTGGCCGTGTAGGCCACCGTACAGCAAGCTAGTTAGCCTGCTCCCTTTATCTGAATGGAGCCTGCTTGCATGGAGGAGGGAGACAGCGCGATTCAACTTGCTCATTTGTCTTTAAAAATAATTTCAGATCCTACAATGTCCTGGGGGAAGACAGAGCTTATCTTAACAAGAGAACGGTTGTGTGCAAGAAGTGTCAAATAAAATTACAGTACCGTATTTTGGAAATACGATAAAATGCGCAAAGATGAAAGTGAAACCAGCCGACCAGCGAACTCTGCTGCAAAGATTTCTCTCTCCATCACCTGCTACATCACAAAGGATTTACTAGCAGACAGCTCAGTGGAAGTTGAGGGGTTTAGTTTTATTTTTAATACGCTGGAAGCAACGTACGTCATTCCTTCATGTAGATAAAGGTCCACACAGCTCCAGCATGAAACAAGAATAACGTGGG
>JARVGS010000760.1:42154294-42166450 GCA_031762315.1 Hypsolebias antenori | reverse complement strand
AATATTTATATTTATGTAGGAATGGTTTTGCTGTGAAGGCTGGGATCTGATGAGGAGGATTCAGAGGTGCAATGCGTACCACTGCAGTGGAAGCTGCACGCAGATATGATGCTCTGTTAACCCAGATCCAGTTTGCTGGTGTGTTCACAGATAAATTGGTGGGGAGGAGCAGCCATGTGCCGTAAGAACCACTGTGGTGACGAGCTGACAACTTCCTCCCCCCTGCTTATTGTCGGGAGTCATTATCTCACCGCTGGGAGGCTGGTGGGTGAGGCGAAGGGAGTGAGGGGTGAAAACACAAAAAAGAGGGAATACATGCGATGCCCTGAAACTGAAATTCATCCCACTCTGTCTTCTTTTTATAATCTCATTCAAATTCAACAGTCTGTTGCTCACCCATATTTAAACGAACACTTGACTACATCCCTCCTGTGCTTTTTGCTTTCCTTGGCCAGTGCTTGGCAGGCTGCCGTGCTCTGTTGCATCACAGCTTACAGGATGCTCCTCGGCAAACTGCCGCGCTCTTTGTGCTTTGGCCAACACACAGATATAGAAATAAAAGAGTGGGCAGCGCAATGTGGCTAAAAAGAGCTAATGTCAGACAGGAAGCATGCATCAGCTCTGACCAGGAGCGAAGCTCATGTCTCAAATACTGACTGAGGGGTCATTTTACTCCAACAAAGTTCAGTCAGGTCCTCTGGACGGTTTCTTTTCATTGAAGCATTTAGTCTTTCATTGAAAAGTCTTCATCAGTCCGAGGAGCCACAACAAACACAGTCTTATAAATAGTGCCTTCTTATAGTGGGTCAACCAGTGGTATTTATGAGACTGAGTTTGCTGTGGCTCCTTGCACTGATGAAGTCTTTTGAATGAAAGCCGAACTGTTTCAACAAAAAGAAACCGTCCAGAAGACCTGAGAACTTGTTGGATTTTTCTACCTGGATTATTGATCATGAACTTTGATGTTCTTTTTATTCATTTTTATGAGTTTTGGAGGACTTCACATGGAACCACAGAACAACCAGGAGAATTGCACTAATTACAAACAACTAAAGGAATTAGGTTCAGTGTCTCTACAATCACTATGAACTCCATGTTGATGGTAGATTTGCATCTTTTGAGCAGCTGGTACAGAAGTTGAATGTCCACATCATAGTTTTTTAGATATCTACAGCTGAGACATTTTGTAAGGTCTAACTCTGACTGATATACTTTGTACCCCTCTAAACATTTTGTGGTTAAGCTTTTGGAATGCAGCTCTGATAATAAGGGGGCCGTCAGCAAGATCCACACACAGCTCAGTTCATATCATGAGTCCAGTTTGGACTCCTTTAAACTGCAATTGGAAACGGTCTTGGAGGAATCCATATCAGACTCAGTTTGGAGAAAAATCAAGAACATTTACTCATCTTCAATCTGTCTGAGACATGCTGTGATTCATTTCAAGGTAGTGCACTGGCTGAACTGGTCCAAAGACAAGCAGTCCAAGATCAAAGCTGATCTGGACCCTGCATGTAATCATTGTAAAACAAACTCCAGCTACACTCCTGCATACATTCTAGACCTATCCAAAACTGGCAATCTATATTTGGAACTTTCTCTGGGATATGTGGAAAAACTATGCATCCATCACCACTCATCTCACTGTTTGGGGTGGTCCCTGTGGATACGCCCTTCAGCAAGTACGAGAAGGATGTGCTTGCTTTTGGCTCTCTCCTGGCCAGGAGACTTGTTTTGTGCAGTTGGAAGGCCACCAAGAATTTTAAACTTGTGTTTTATAGCCACAGGTAAAACACCTCCGCTCTATTCTGTGTGAATTCCTTTTCGTCTGAAGAGATGAGATCTATCCATCCCAGTTTCCCAGAGAGGCATCTGGAAGGCATGTTGACTTAACTCCCAACAACTGACCCAGTGGATGTAAAGAAACCTGTGACCAAATCTTCATTGAACACACGTAAAATAAATCTAAAGCCACTGGACGTGGACTCCACATGTGAATGGTAAATGGACTGCACTTATACAGCACCTTTCTATCTTATCAAGATACTCACAGTTCTTTACAACACAATCTGTGCCTCATTGACCCATTCATACAGCACTCTTATAGATCTATACAAAGCCTAATCAGAGCTTTATCACATTCATACACTGATGGGACACACATCAGAGGCAATGAGGGGTTCAGTTTCTTGCCCTGGGACACTTTGTCATGTGACTGCTGGTGGAATTGAACCCCCAACTCTTGTATTGGAGGACGACTGTTCTAACCACTCAGCCACAGCTGCCCCATTTAATTGTGAATGTACACAATCTAGATTTCTTTTTATAATCATTATGATTTTTTTATAATCATATTGCCACAAAGGTCTTGTTTGTCTGAAGACACATGGACACAAAGAAAATGAAAGCAAACATGACTGTTTTCATCTGTTTGATTTTAATCAGTTTTATTAACACCTCCCCAACAGCCCCCCCCCCCCCACACACACACACTTAAATAAATACAAGAATAAAGTAAATACTGAAAAAGCTTCACAATAACTTGACCACATGCTAAAATGCATTAGGCTAACTTTCTTTTTTGAAGAAACGTTTCATCTTTCATCCAAAGGACTTCATCAGTCTGAGGCCTGAGCTGTCGTATTAAACAGCACCTTACTGATGTGTTTCAAACCAGTCTGCTGTGAAACGCCCAGAAACTGGCTGTGCATGTGCAAACTGGAGGACCATCAGTCTAAAAACAATCAGTCATCAGCACAACAATCCAATGTTATAGACAAAATGGCTGCTTACTACCGTACTCACCGAACCAGCCTGAGGACAACGTGGCCAAAATGATTAAGAAGAAAAAGAGTAAGTACACTCAATCATCCAGATAAATAAATCATAAAAAAGTTAAATCAGGTCATCTGGACAGATTATTTTTGGAAGAAATGTTTCGTTTTTCATCTGAATAATTTCAACTGCCTAAAGACTTGAAATTTTGTCTATAACATTTGATTGTTGTGCAGTGATGATCGATTGTTTCAGACTGATGAGCTCCAGTTTGCATGTGTGAAGCCAGTTTCTGGGAATTCCACAGCAGACTGGTTTGAAACACATCAATAAGGTGCTGTTTAATACGACACCTCTTGTTGGCAGGCCTCAGACTCATGAAATCCTACAGATGAAAGACAAAACATTTTCTTCCAAAAATAATCTGTCCAGATGACACAATTCAACTCTTTAGTGATTTATTCACCTGGATGATTGAGCCTACTCACTCTCTTGCTTTAGACTAATGAGAAATCCCACCCTGAGGAGTGATGACGCATTAACTTTGCACACGATGACAAAACGCCACATTTTTATCACGTCTTCAGTGCTCTCTGTTTGCTGTGGTATGTTGTTACACTGTGCAGCTGTACTGCCTCTCCCTGCAGTGATTTAGTGCTGGCTGACTAAATCAACTGGGTAAACCTGGATCAACCAAAGTCCCACCATCACATGCAGTAATACATGTTAATACAAGGAATATGTTATTAACTAGTCTTAAATATTGATGATGTTGATATTTATGTTAACAGATACTTAACAGCTTCCACTTTCTCATTCAAGTATCATTTAGTCAGTGATGCCACTCTACATTACGTTGTTTTTAAATGATTAATTAGACCAACAGAGCAGAGGCTGAATCAGCTACCTTGCCTCTAATGGGCTTCTATTTCTGGGCTCTTTATTCTGCCATCTGCCACCTTCAGCAGGTGTTCTTCATCCTGCATCATGAGACCAGCTGACAGGACAGACTGAGCTAATGACCCACCATAGCGTTCAGCTAATGACCAGCAAAAGCACCAAATTGGTCTCAATGTCCTTTTCCTTTCCTCGTCTACCCCTTTATTGTTTTTTGTGCAGCTCAACATCTCGCTGTATTTTTTTTTACTGTCTCTCTGCTTCCTCTTCATCATCACCTCCTCCATCCACTCAAGATCATCCAATTAACCTAAAGCTTGTGTAAATGTGCCAAGCAGGGAGAAGAGCAGCGCCCGTGACTTGATTTCAGCGTCTGTGAGTGTGGTGAAGAGAGCGCTTACATTTCTGTTGGTCCTGAATGTCAGAGTTGTCTTTGCTGGCGTTAATTAGAAAGAAAAGCATCTGCTGCAAATGTAATGGCCAAGCACCATTGGATGTTGTCTAAATATACTGTCTTCAGAGAAGATGCAGGAAATAATGGGACCGTTTTATCCTCAACACAACAACAAGTTTTATTCTGAATTTAACAAGGATTAGAATAAGAACTTGTTTTCAGAGACTGTGATGTGGTGTGAAAGCAGCTTCAGGCAGCTGTTTTAATAACAAAAAGCTTGCCTCATCTGTAAAAAGCAAAGGCACAGCAATACGCCTGCAGTGACATTTTCAGTCTCCTTATATTATGTTTTATTACTGCTCTGTGCCACTTATAGAGACAAATAGATGGAGGGAAGATGGATTCATTTGTGGATGAGAAGATGAGTTGATATTAGAAAATGAAAACAATTAAAGTGTAAAAAACTGGAAAGATGGCTATAGAAAATGCTTGTTGGAAAAATATGCAAATAAAATATTTAAAAAATTTCGCTAGGTTAGTCTCAACAAATAAAAGGCCACAAGTTTGGCCAGCAACACTGAAAGTCATATTGATAAAAACTATAAAGAACAAAGACTTCCTCATTCTATTTTCTCATTATAGTTAATGGGAAAACTAAAAGTACACATGCTGAGGCTACACTGACCAAACAATGTTCAAATTGCACAACCAAAGGCAAAATTATAGCTTGTGGCTTTTGTGTCTCTGATTCTAACTAAACGAGTGACTAATGGCAAACACAGCAAATAATGCTCCATCCTGTTTTCTGTTTATTCTTTGGAGGAGACACAGCTTGGACTTTATAAGAAATTGTATACAGTATTTGAAACAATTATTTGACAAAACAAAGAATGAATGTAGCACAAGTCACTTTGATAAAAGAGTAAGATTTTCAAAGATGAATGAAGCAAACATCATCTGTCAACTTGATGAAAATCACAACAAAAACATGAGCCTGAAAAAGTAAAAACGTTAAAAATTGTACAGCATCGCCACTCACCCCACTCACTGGGCGCCTGTGGCTGAGTGGTTAGAGCAGTCCGTCCTCCAGTGCAAGAGTTGGGGGTGCAAATCCACCAGCAGTCACATGCCGAAGTGTCCCTGGGCAAGACACTGAACCCCTCATTGCCTCTGATGTGTGTCCCATCAGTGTATGAATGTGACAAAGCTCTGATTAGTCTCTTTAGAATGATTTGTTGTTAACTTTGTAGAGATCTATAGAGTGCTGTATGAATGGGTAAATGAGGCACAGATTGTGTTGTAAAGTGCTTTGAGTGTCTCGATAAGATGGAATGTCGCTATGTAAGTACAGTCCACTCACCCAGCACACACACTTTTTGCCCTGCTCCCCTCAGGCAGAAGGTTGAGGAGCATTAAGTGTAGAACCACTAGACTGAGGAACAACTTCTACTCTGAAGCTGTTAGACTCATGAATATCTAACCAGAACAATCACTGTAATAAAAAAAGAAATAAAAGAAAAGGAAAAATCATTGTGATGTCACTTTAATTGCTGATATGTGACTTGTATGTGCTGCTGATTAGAGCTGTCATTTCTAAACTGAACCCAGAACCCGGTCCAGCCTGATCCGGCTTAAGGCTGGTCCGGTCCATTATAATATGCTTAATATGCGGGCTGGGTCGGGCTTTTGATTGTGTCAGCGGACGTGCGGCTGACGATCCAATTATATGACAACACGGCTTACCATAATCACCAGTCGCACACGGCCATTTCAGCTCCTCATCAGGTGGATGGTCGTCAGCTGGTGTCAAGTGGCAGCCATCTTGGAGAAGGCTGTAGACAGTGGGACTCCTACAGCTAGAGTTATTCTGAAATGTTACAAACACAACAATTGGTGCAAACAGGGCTTGTTTGGAAGATTTTATTCTTAATAGGTTCTTAAAAAAATGCTACAGATGTGTTAATAGTAAAAGGCATATTTTGAATGAATGTTACAAATGTTTCTACAAAACAGTTAATAAAATATTTATAAAATACAGTACACTGAATTTCAAATGTTACAGACTGAGTTTAACATAAAAGAATTGTGTTTTATGTTTATATCAGTCAATAAGTATCTATTATGCCCCCTTGTTTAGGACTGGAGCCAATCTCAGCTGCTTTTGGGTGAAGGCAGGGGACATCCAGGACAGGTCTCCAGTCCATCACAGAGACAGACAAAGAGACAAACAACCATCCACAGTCCCAGTCACAGCTAAGAACATTTTACAGTCAAACTGAAGAACCAAAAAGATTAAAACTGAGAACTCAAGTTCTCGATTAAGAGTTCTAATCACTAATTATCAATAATAACTGATCATATTTACCAAGTTAAACCCTTACTGATAATCATGTGGCGCCTTTAATAATACAGATCAGATCAGATGTGATCAGGCAGTTATGTATTTACATGTATGTAAATGTATTAGTATTAAAACTATAATTAAAGGTGAGCCGTGCACATTTGTTTGGATCAGACAAGTTGCCCTTTGTGACTCTCGTCCCACTGAAGTAGCTCTCAGTCTCAAAAAGTTTGGTGACCCCTGGTCTACAGTGTTGGCACAAAAATTTTTACAACAAAAACAACAGGAACAAAACAAGAGTGCATCGAAGCGGAGCTCCTGTCAGTGCTGCCATACTCTAAACAATAAATCAAATTGTGGTGCACGTGTCAGGGTTGTTTTTGAGTTGCTTCCCTGTATTTTTGTGTTCCTGCTCCTCAGCACCTCTCACCTGGTCGCACTCGGTGTTTTGTCACAAAGTCAGTTTTCAGCTCACGTTCAGTCTGGCATCGTGTGCTCTTGACGCTTCATGTCCCTCGGGTTTTGGTCTTTTTGTAGTTTTGTTTTTAAAATCGTTGTTTTTTTCCTGAAGCTCTGTCACAGTCAGACACTCATGAGTCTCACATCTACAAACATCTGCTGCCACATACTTTGTGTGATTTATTCCTTCCATGAATTTGTAACTGTTTAATTTTCAATAGATTTTACTCCATTCACAAACATTTTTACAAAATACAGAAACCCCTTCAATTTGTTTTATAAAACATTAGAAAGTCAGTCATTTAGAACTTTCAGTGTTTGGACAGAAAATGCACTTAAGTAGTTTTCATTTTTTTTATTTTGGACTTTATTCATTGTCCGTGCAAATTGTCATCTGTTTATTTATAGGTTGAAATGCTGTTTTTATGATATTTGCTGTTCATTTTTGTCTTTTTTCTAATTAAATCTGCTGGTTCACATCTGGAAAATACCCAACACAGAGAATATGAAGTTTATCCTTTAAAAAAAATCTCAGTAATACAGAGAATTTTAGTAGACTATGAAATATTAGATTCATGTTTAAACATTTTGACCAGACCAAAGAAAGGCAGCAACAAAGGTGTATAAAACATTATAAAGGTTTATTTTATAAATATACTGTATATAAAATCACATTTTCTCAGGTTAAAAACAAGCAGCTTACAGTATCTGAGAATGAAAACATCTGTTTTAGCTTCACTCTGGGCAAGTCGAGGCAGGTGTCAGAGAACTTTGGCTTTTCTATGTATGTGAATGTTCCTGTAAAGTGCCGCGGGGCAACTTTGTTGTGATTTGGTGCTTTATAAATAAATTGAATTGAATTCTTTACATTTCTTCTACAGCTCTACAGATCAGATCTACAAAAAAGGGTGAAAGAAACATTTTCCTCAAAAAGATTTGACATCACTGTGAACGATAAAAAAACATGCAGAGCTAACGTTTCCAGAGGAACAAAACAAATGACTGTCATGAATAAGTTGCAGCAGAGACTTCTCTTTAACCTCACAGGACACCTGAGACTTTGGACATAAGTGAAACCTTCTTCAGCCTCCTGGGATCTTCTCAGCACCTGCACAAACACAAGGACAGTGAGGGAATTTGTGCACACAGGAAACACAGCAATCAACAAAATTACCTTATTTTCTAAGGATGTGCATCTTTCTTCTTGTCCAAAACCTTAATGAGCCGTTGCACCCACTGATTGTCGTCAGGGTGGGCGACGCACAGCTTCATTCGGTGCCTGTTGAGGAACCTGAAGAGCAGATTGAGATCAGGGGAACAGATTCAACACACTCTGGTGTGTTTCAGTGGAAGGTTCATTTTGCGTACACCGTAGCGCTGATGTCGCAGCCCTTCCCGGCCTCCTGGATGGTGTAGCTCAGCAGGTTCTTGGAGGGCAAACGTTTTTCAGAAACACTCAGACAGCAGTCCACCGGGACCTGGGCTGCAGCAGGAAAAAGGAACAAGTCGTTTGTAGACTTCTGCTACTGAACATCTTAAATGTGTTAACAGTCCTACCTACCTGCTGCAAACTGGAAGCAGATGAGACCCAGCAGGAGCAGAGCTGCAGCGTTCCAGGCCATGTTCTTTACTGCTTCAGGGGTCCAGGTGAAGCTGCCTCTGATAGGAGCTGCAGCTACATTTATACCGTCGTCTCAAAAGAAAGTGAAAGTTTCAACCGTCTTCATTACTGGAAATGGAAACTGTTGGCCAACAGGCGTGCACGTGCCCCAGCAAATATAGCTAAACACCTCCAAGCTGTTGCCAAAAAAAAAATCAATGAATAAAACGTCTTGTTATAAGTTGCTCCTCTGGCTGCTGGCGTGTGTCCAGCAGATGACTGGCAGGAAGCTCTTTTTCACTGGTGCACTGTTTCTACACAAACTGTCTTTGTCTCCACATGAAATCGAAACTGCTTGTGAGCAACAAGACGAGACGAGAAGATCCATCCACATGTTGCAAAAACCGCAAGCTTCCAAAGCAACTACTATGTTTCCTTCAGAAACACTGAATTAAATAAAAAACACTCCTGCTTTAAAGATTCACTTCCAAATTTGATTTCCATCATCCGTCCATCTATCCATCTGTCCATCTATCCATCTGTCCGTCATCCATCTGTCCATCATCCATCCATCCATCATCTGTCCATCTATCCATCTGTCCATCATCCATCCCTCCATCATCTGTCCATCTATCCATCTGTCCATCATCCATCTGTCCATCATCCATCCATCCATTATCTGTCCATCTATCAATCTGTCTGTCATCCATCTGTCCATCATCCATCCATCCGTCATCTGTCCATCTGTCCGTCATCCATCTGTCCATCATCCATCCATCCATCATCCGTCCATCTATCCATCTGTCCGTCATCCATCTGTCCATCATCCATCCATCCATCCATCTTCTGTCCATCTATCCATCGGTCCGTCAGCCATCTGTCCATCATCCATCTGTCCATCATCTGTCCATCTATCCATCTGTCCATCTATCAATCTGTCCATCATACATCCATCCATCATCTGTCCAACTATCCATCTTGCTGTCATCCATCTGTCCATCATCCATCCATCCATCATCTGTCCATCTATCCATCGGTCCATCATCCATCTGTCCATCATCCATCCATCCATCATCTGTCCATCTATCCATCTGTCCGTCTATCCATCTGTCCATCATCCATCCATCATCCATCTGTCCATCATCCATCCATCCATCCATCATCTGTCCATCCATCCATCTGTCCATCATCATCCATCCATCCATCTGTCCATCATCCATCCATCCATCATCTGTCCATCTATCATCTGTCCATCATCTGTCAATCTATCCATCTGTCCATCATCCAGCTGTCCATCATCCATCCCTCCATCATCTATCCATCTGTCCATCATCCATCCATCATCTGTCATCTATCCATCTGTCCTTCTATCCATCTGTCCATCATCCATCCATACATTATCTGTCCATCCGTCCATCTATCCATCTGTCCATCATCCATCCATCCATCCATCTGTCCATAATCCATCCATCCATCATGGGTCCATCCATCATCTGTCCATCAATCCATCTGTCCATCATTATCCATCCATCCATCCATCATCCATCCAGCCATCATCTGTCCATCTATCAATCTGTCCATCTATCCATCTGTCCATCATCCATCAATCATCCATCCATCTGTCCATCATCCATCATCTGTCCATCTATCCATCTGTCCATCATCCATCTGTCTTTCATTTGTCCATCCTTCCATCATCTGTCCATCTATCCATATGTCCATCATCATCCATCCATCATGGGTCCATCCATCATCTGTCCATCTATCCATCTGTCCATCATCCATCTGTCCATCATCCATCCATTCATCATCTGTCCATCTATCCATCTGTCCATCATCCATCCGTCCATGATCAATCCATCCATCATGTGTCCATCATACATCTGTCTGTCATACATCTGTCCATCATCCGTCCATCCATCATCTGTCCATTTATCCATCTGTCTGTCATCCATCTGTCCATCATCCATCCATCCATCATCTGTCATCTATCCATCTGTCCTATCCATCTGTCCATCTATCCATTTGTCCATCATCCATCCATTTTTTATCTGTCCATCCGTCCATCTGTCCATCATCCATCCATCTGTCCATAATCCATCCATCCATCATGGGTCCATCCATCATCTGTCCATCATTATCCATCCATCCATCATCCATCCATCCATCATCTGTCCATCTATCAATCTGTCCATCTATCATCTGTCCATCATCCATCCATCATCCATCCATCCATCCATCTGTCCATCATCCATCCATCCATCATGTGTCCATCTATCCATCTATCCATCTGTCCATCATCCATCCGTCTTTCATTTGTCCATCCATCCATCATCTGTCCATCTATCCATATGTCCATCATCATCCATCCATCATGCATCCATCCATCATCTGTCCATCTATCCATCTGTCCATCATCATCCATCCATCATCCATCCATCATCCATCTGTCCATCATCCTTCCATCCTCTATCCATCTGTCCATCTATCCATCTGTCCATCATCCATCCATCCATCTGGCCATCATCCATCCAGCCATCATCTGTCCATCTATCCATCTGTCCATCATCCAGCTGTTCATCATCCATCCCTCCATCATCTGTCCATCTGTCCATCATCATCCATCCATCATGCATCCATCATCCATCATCTGTCCATCTATCCATCTGTCCATCATCACCCATCCATCATCCATCCATCATCCATCCATACATCATCTGTCATCTATCCATCTGTCCCTCATCCATCCATTCATTATCTGTCCATCCATCCATCTTTCCATCTGTCCAACATCCATCCGTCCATCATCCATCAATCTGTCCATAATCCATCGATCCATCCATCCATCTGTCCATCATCATCCATCCATTATCTGACCATCTATTCATCTGTCCATCTATCATCTGTCCATCATCCATCATCCATCATCTGTCCATCCATCCATCTGTCCAACATCCATCCATCATCTGTTCATTTATCCATCTGTCCATCTATCCATCTGTCCATCATCATCCATCTATCATGCATCCATCCATCATCATCTATCCATCTGTCCATCATCATCTATCCATCCATCTGTCTGTCCATCATCCATCCATCCATCATCTGTCCGTCTATCCATCTGTCCATCTATCCATCAGTCCATCTATACATCTGTTCTTCATCATCCATCCATCCATCATGCATCCATACATCATCATCGGTCCATCTATCCATCTGTCCATCATCATCCATCTATCCATCCATCTGTCCATCATCCATCCATCCATCCATCCATCATCTGTCCATCTATCCATCCATCCATCATCTGTCCATCTATCCATCTGTCCATCATCTGTCCATCTATCCATCTGTCCATCTATCCATCTGTCCATCTATCCATCTGTCCATCATCCATCTCTCCATCATACATCCATCCATCCATCATCTGTCTACCTATCATCTGTCCATCTATCCATCTGTCCATCATCATCCATCCATCATGCATCCATCCATCCATCATCTGTCCATCTATCCATCTGTCCATCATCCATCCATCCATCCATTATCTGACCATCTATTCATCTGTCCATCTATCACCTGTCCATCATCCATCATCTGTCCATCTATCCATCTGTCCAACATCCATCCATCATCTGTCCATTTATCTATCTTTCCATCTATCCATCTGTCCATCATCATCCATCCATC
>JARVGS010000760.1:42143931-42154194 GCA_031762315.1 Hypsolebias antenori | reverse complement strand
CTTACAATGGGAGTCTATGGGAGTGTCGCAACTCTCTTTTTACAGGGCTCTGGGCTGCACTAATGTTATACTTTCATATCATGGTGGGGGCCACTAGACATCGGCTCGCGGGCCGCAATTGGGCCGCGAGTTTGAGACCCCTGCTTTAAAGCTTAACTTGTTTTGTGATTTGTACATCTGTGGGTTAGACTAAAGTTGAACTTAAGGCTGTATCTCTTCTTTAAACATTTTTGAGGGAAATGTTTCTGAGAGATCCAATCTTTTTTTTGTCTTTTTATGATTTTTCAGCTGAGTTAACATTAACAGATTATTTAATAAAGTCATTAAAGTGAAAAAAGGATTTCATGATAAAGCCGACATCGTTTATTTATTTTTAAAATCTTCACTGATAACAAAATACATTACATAAAATGTTTTAGATTGTTTCCACCCTCCGTGTGCCAGACCCATCTGCTGGGATCGGGGTTCGGTCTTCATGAGCATGCAAGGATGGAGTCCGGGCAACGGCCTTCTGCGAGTCAGCAGCTTGTATGATCCTCCATTGTGACCAGCGGAGCTCGGAGCCCGCAAAGCACGCAAGGCCGGGATCCCGAGCCCCGAGTCGGTATTAGACCCCGGTGTTGTCATTATTGTTTTTAACATCTTTAAAATAGGTCCAGCCGCTGCTCCACGTTCTGAGAAATTGCAAATGATGGATCAGTGTTTTGAAAAGTTTCTGAAAGATCCAGTGACACTGCCCCCTGACCAATCAGTGACCGACAGTGTTCTGATGTCACGTTTTGGTACATGCTCGGCCTGGTTGGAACCACAGAGCCAAGGGTTCTGAAAAAAGGGACCAGTTCTACTCACAGTTACTAATGGAAATGGGGCATTATAGTGGTTCCTGGGTTGTTCCTCAACACCCAAACATTTTCCTTACATCTGAGAGAGACAAAGATGTATTAATTAGTCTAGGAGTGATGCCAAACAGAGCCTTTCTATGCTGACAAAGAAAATCTGTCATGTTTTGTTTTGTTTTTTGAATGTCCAGAGGACCAGACCTAGCTTTTTTTTAGATTGTTCTACCTGGATTATTTAGCATGCATCAGGGTAAAATCTGTCATGATCACTACTGAGAAGCTAAAAGGTTTAGGCATAGTCAGTTTAAGAAAATGTCTGGAACAATCAGCACCACTTGTTAAAATATGTAGAAGAATATACAGATATGTTTGAGCCTGCAAGCATAATTTTGACCCTGTGTGGCTTAGAGGTGTCCAAAAATTCAAACTTGTGCAACCAACTCTGGCAGCACAGTGGCACAGTTGGGAGAGCGGTTGCATGACTGCAAAAAAGTTACCTGATCGATTCCCGGTCGGGGGCCTTTCTGGGTGGCATTTGCATGTTCTCTCTGTGCATGTATGTTTTCTCCCACAGACCAAAAACATGCATGTTAGGCTAACTGGTAACTCTAAATTGTCCCCAGGTCTGAGTTACAGAGCGAATGGTTGTTGATCCCTTTGTGCCAATTGGAACCTTTCCCAGCTCTTCGCCTCTCACACAGTGACGGTTGGACATGGACACCCCAGCAACCTGAAAATTAATAAGCCGGTAAAGATAATGGATGGATGGCACCCAACTCTGTTTAAAAAAATGGAAGTTTTAATCCTTCCACCTTTGGTGAAAATCTTCAAATCTTAAAATTACTCTGCTACTCATGCCCATGATGAGTGGATGTAAACTTATGACTTCAGTAGTTAGGTGAATGAAGCTGTGGCTGTAGCAGTTCCTCATTTCCTTTTGGTTAATTATTCATCACTGCCATGCTCAAGTCTTCAGACCTCCAAAGAGTGAAGGGAAGCCACCTCTTACACTTGGAATTTCTAAAAATCAGACTGAGCTGCTTTTGATTTGCTGTAGTGATTCATTGCATTTAACTGATCTGTAATTTTCTTTGCAGAAACTTGGCTCTAAAACTCTGTTTTCCTTCCAGTTCAGGCCAGTTGTGCACCATGTCCTGTGCTCTTCTTTGGTACTGCATTTGCATACTAAGCAGTGCTCTTAAATCATCATGTGTCTTATGCGTGGGTTTGAAAACTTAATTAACAAAGATCAAGACTTGTGATTACACTCCTGCTTACAAACATACTGCACAAAATACTGAGGTGCTTCTACAGAAAAATATGTGGGAAGGAATCAATGTATGCTTGTTCTTTGAGTTATTAATAACATCAAGGCCTTCAGAGAGCATCGCTTCAGGTTGCAGGGGGTTCTGTTGCTGCAGGCTGCCCTGGTTTCATTGTTGTGTCTCTTTTTAGCAAAAAGAAATATAGCTGCTGTAAATATAGCTTCACTGTTTTAAGTGTCATAGAAGTAGCTAACCTGCTTGTTGTTGCTCTGCAGACGGAGCTATGGTGTGTAAACTCTAAAATAAATGTCTTACTGGGATTGAAAACAAAGTAAAATACTTTTTTATATTTTTAACCCTTATAATGTGTTAAAAACTGCCCACATCTTTAGTGTTAGCGTGTCAGATTTGAAACAAGACTGACCTTAATTTCAAAGCATTAAAAAACAATAGTTATCATTGTTTTGCATCTCATAGCAAACTTTGAATATATTCATATTTATGTAAACCTTGCACTGAATGCTTTTTTTTTTTTGGGTCCCATCATAAACCTTTCATAAATCTTCTATTATACACTGTTTTCATATGCAATGGTTAAAATTCACTCATATTTCCTAAAGTAAATTTGGTGGTTAATTATGAATCTAGTAGTTTAATATTACACACCTACAAGAAAACACTGCTTGTGTTGTTTTAATTTCACCTATTAAAAATGATGATGTCTGTGGAGTTTTGGGTCAAAACGGGCACATATAGAACTATAATAGGAAAAAGGCACTAACTCTTTTCAATTCACAAAACTAACTTAATTTTGTGGGAATTCTGGGTTTCTGCCTGTCACTCCCTCTCTCCCACAGCTGCAGCAGAGAGCAATCACCTAACCATCCACACCTGGTCCCTGATGGAGGACTGCTCTGCAGGAGTACTAAGCTGCTGCCAGACTCTCCTTCAGTGCTGGCCCAGCACTGCTGGGACATTGTCCTTAGAAAGGTAAAGGTAATGGTCAGCCTCTAAATTGTCTCCAGACAAGCATTTAACTAACAGAGTTTACTGTTTGTGACTCTCTCCAGTGACTCCCAAGTCCTGCTTTCAACAAGACTTCCTAGGTCTCAACTCTCCAAAGGCTCGGCTCGTTCAGATGGTGTTCCTTCTACCAATCAACAGCCCCCAGCCTCCTCCTGCATTCTCTGCTCCTGCAACAACCTGCTCCTCTCTCAAATGGTATTTACCTGTCTTCAAGTGGCAGCTCCTGGACCCAAGGACCTCACAGCTCCTCTTGGACTCCTACAACAAAGAAAGACCAGTAAGAGAATCAAATCCTATTATAATTATCAGTCCTCAAGATCCTTCACCCAATACACCTATCCCTTCTCTCTTTTGAAGCCCTGTTTCCCTTCTCCTGAAAAATAAAGAGACATATTTTTGTAGAAACTGCACCTGTCTCCTTCAGTTTGCCACCAGGGGTCTAATATTAAAACAATCATGTCAAATTTCATTTATAATATAGGGCTGTGATAGCTTGGTGGTCAGTCCCGTGGTCTTTTAATCCGGAGGGTGCAGGTTTAACCTGCATCTCTTGAACGTTGGCAGTGTAAACAATCAGGTGTGTTTTGTCAATCTCCATCCAATTACTTAACATCCTTCTCCCTTCCATTCTACAAAGCAGTTATCACAAGCAAGATCTTGTCAAAAGATGGTGGTGCGAACGGGTCCAGCTTACCCTTGTTGTCTTAAGCGTGCAACCCACATATCTAGAAGGCCCAGGAGTCTCTCTGTTCCTTTGCACTCACAGGCTTAATGACCATAACATATGAAGACAAATTAGCCTTAAAAGTAGTCACGTAAGCGTACTACAAGATTTGTATGCATACAATAAGACCCACAGGCGTAGCATTAGTTTTACCAATGTGTACAACAAGATTGAGAAATGTATAAACAGTTTTTTAAATGTACACATTTTAAAATGCACAATTAGAAATATGCTGCACGTGCAAATGATCAAATACATGTGCACAAATCCTGTGCTGGGTACGGATCAGTCAACAAAAGTGCACAGATCAACTTCCTGTGAAATGAGGTTTTGTAGAGACTCCAAACGGCAGACTGATGACAAGGACTTGAATGTAGAAAAGGTGTCTTTATTTACCAGTGAAGAAGGGAATTGTTGCTGAAAGGGAAACAATGTAGAGGTGAATTTTGGCAGGGTTCGAGGATTAATGATTGGTAATCTTTTTTAATTGTAGAAGTCTTAATGTAATTTGTTTGCAGGACATGAGAGGGAAGATCCAGTGGTTTCTAGGAGTGGTGGCTTGTTTGATCCAAGAGGTGAGGAGCGTTAGAGAGAGTGACAAAGAGTGATGTTGGCATGAAGTTGATCCAGACTGATATTTAGTTTGCAGGAGCAGAGATCTTAACTGGCGAGATCACAGGAGGCTGAGAGACTTGGCAGGACACGGAGGAGCAAGGCTTGAAAACACAAGGAGCAAATTCACAAGATTAGGTTTCTCAGGAAGAGACATGTTTACCGGCTGTTGATAAATTTTGCATAAAGTATCTTAATGTTTCAACATCAGATGAATCACTGCCAAGCCCTTAAGTGCTGTGCAGGGTAGTCAAAAGGATCAGGTGCTGGTGTGTAATGGTGGCTTGACTGGATCATTGTCAGCTGTGGAAAAGGTGATTACGACAGGAAAACCTAGGAATCCCACAGCTTGTGAATGTGACTTGAGACTTTCTTGCTGCCACAGAGGCACAAAGGTAATGCTGCATTCAAGGATGGTAAAAAGCTGGGACATCTGAGCGTTATCAGATTTACTGAGTTATTGGGAAAGAACCATTACTAACTTGGCATAGTGGCTTAAAAAGCTAAAGTTTTCAATGAGAGTAGCTGAGATCATCCTCAACAAACACTTCAAGTGATAACACATCTTGTAAGATTTTGCAATATTACGTGATATTATATATGTTTTGCTTTAGGTTGAGCCAAAATGGCTAGAACTTTTCCCCAAACATCATAAGATGATTTTAGTTAAAACTCTTGCATGAAAGCTGGCAGATGATATGCATTCATTCAATGAATGCAATCCTTTGATGTCTTGTAGTATTTGTGTTCTTTATCCATTTTTTATAATGGGTACTTGTGACTAAAAATTACAGCCCTAAAAAGCAAACTGAGGCTCAGACAGTGAAACAACAGCTGACATAAGGTTATCCATGTAAACCACGAATGACTATAGCAAGCTGACAGAAGTGGACATTTATTCAGTGGAGCGTGCAGTCAGTTCGATCATGTGACATTATGGACCCTCAGACTGCCAGTTCCTGCCGAAAGATTATTTTGTTGGTTAAACACAGTTTCTGATTAATGTGGAACGCAGCATGGAGCATGTGCTGAAAGATCCTTTCCAAGTTATTTCAAAGTGACTTTCCTTTTTTGTCACTTATTAGACACAGAGCTGAGTTTGCTTAGAGACACACACACACTGGATTTAGTCTCTCACTTGTGGACATAATCCGGTTAGCGCATGGTGATGATGTTTCAGCAGAATAAACATACTGTACCTGTCTCTGACACTTTTTTGGTGCGTGTTCAATCATCCTGATGATAGGCGGAGTTTCTGTCAGGGTATGAACAAAAATATCCATGAGCTACATCTGAAGAAGATGGGGGCAGGCAATCATCACATAACACAGGTGGCAGTAATCCTTGTGTGCTGACATGACCGTCTCAATCTGCTACTCTGCCCCCAGGCCTTCATCAAAGACCTGATTCAATTTGCCTCCATGAAAATGCAATTTCTCTGCTTGGTCATCATAACTCACCTCTCCTCCTTCTTCCCCTTCTTCTCTTTTTAATTCTTCCATTTGTTCCTTGATTTCCTCCTCTTATTTCACACCTCCCTTTTTATCTGCCATTTACTGTCTCTCACCTCATCCTTCCCCCTCTCCATTTTAATCTCTCAGGTCGGATCCTGCTATTTCCCTGAGGGGGTTCTTCTACCAGCCTGCTGTTATGTTGTTTCTCTATGGATAATCAGCGAGCAAAGTTGATGAAAAAAGGAATTCTGTTGCAACATTTTCGCTTCTCTGACCAGTACTTGGTATTACACTTCTGAGGTTGGTGATAATGAGAGTATTAAAGAGGATAAGGGTGGCAAAAATCTACTTCAAAGTCCCTGCTGAGCAATGTCTAAACGATCTGCACCAATGCCTTATTACTGAGGATGAGGACCCAATTTGATGATCCATTTCCCGCTCTATCCTACCATCACTCATGAACAACACGCCCAGATACCTGAATTCCTCCACCAGAAGCAAAGTGTCTTCCCTGAACCAGAGCGGGCATTCCCCCCGTTTATGGTTAAGAACCATGGCACATGTACAAGCTTCAGATAAAAAAGACATTTACTAACATATTCTAACTTAATTAGGACATACATACGAAAGATGGCTAGTCAAGCAAAAAGTAATTAAATAAATAAGCAACAGCAACAGCAAGCCATCCAGAGAAACCAAAAATAGCAGAGCCTTTTCCTAATGGCAAAAACTAATATCTTAGTTATTTTGACCTTGACACACCTTTCAAGGGCCTGCTTCCTCTGCTTGGCCTCTTTCATGCCACTCTCTTGCTCCACCATTTTTGCCCTAATGATCCGCCAGAGCAGGTGTTTCAATCACTTCAACAAAACTCTGGTGTGTTGTGTTTAACTGGCAGTAACGTTACATGTTAGTTTTTCATTTCTCTAATCTTATGACAATGATGTATTATTACTGACAGCAATACGGATGCATTAGAGATAGCCCTCTCAGAATTACCTGCATTGAACCAAGTGAGGTTAATGTTAATGCACAATTCAATGATGTTAGTCGACATCCTAGCTAGCATTAAATGCTGACAAGCTTTCCATTACAGATAACGTTATGCTGGAAAAGGTAACAGATTACGACACACGTAATGTTGCTAAAATAGGATTTTTTTGCCATATCAAGTTTAACTTACAAAATATATATCACTGGAAAATATGAGACTTGCGTCAAAACTAACAGTGTCCAACATTAGAAGTGACTAGTTATGGTAAATGGAGCTTACTTATATAGCGCCTTCCAGCCCCCTATGAGGGGCCCCAAAGCGCTTTACAGCACCAGCCATCCACCCATTCATGCACACATTCATACACCGGTGGCAGTTATAACCAATGTTCCCTTTAAGCTGCATGCCTATGCAATCATGTACTGCTCGCACATTCTCTGTGCACAAGAAATTCTATGTTGCGCAGTTGCGAAAAGGCCACAAGGTTACCTCCCGTTTTATAATAAACTGTCAGTCCGAGTGCAGTGGTCTGTATAATCTGTATGCAGCGTCAGATTCATGCAAAGTGGAGGACGGAACGCCCCCCCCCCACACACACAAGCTAATATTAGCCATATTAGTTATCGCCGATGTGACTTGGTGCAAAGTTCTACTAAAAAGAAACTGTCCAGATGACCTGATTGAGAGTTATCAGATTGGTGCAAAGTTATTGTCAGTTGTTCAGTGTTATTAATTGAGAGTTCAGTAATCTGACAGCTTGTAGATAATAACTGTCCTTTAGTCTTTTCGTGTGTGATGACAGACTCCTTTGTCTGCCTGAGAATATGTGAGTGGTTTGAGTGGTGGGGCGGTGCTCTAGCACCCCCTATGGACCAGCCACCACTGGTATAAAAACTAGAAATGAAACGGTGAACTTTCCTTTCACGATAAATCATATCAGTTCTATACAGCTTATTTGTACAACCCAAATTCTGGGATAAAAGTGGCGTTAATAAAACGTAAATGTAAATAAAACAAATCTCATAATCTTTTTTTCTAAAAGTGGCATACTAAACATATCCAATATTTCAACACAAAAATAGCCATTACAAAGATAAGGTAATTTACAATGTTATAGCTGCAACACATCTCTACAAGTGGGGACAGGAGTAACAAAGAGCTGTAAAAGCAAGTACGGTAGTAACAATAAACAGACGGTGGAGCATTTTGTTGCTAATATGTTGAACTGGCAACAGTGCAATAAGAGGACTGGACATAAAAATGTGGATTTTAGAAAAATGCTGCTATCTTCTCTGAGCCAAGGCTCATTCACAATGGACTGAGACAAAGTGGAAAACTGTTCTGTGCTCAGAATAATATAAATTATTTTGAAGCCTGCCTCTCTGATGATATGAGGATGCATTATGGAATGGGCACATGACATGTGTGGAAATACACAACCAATGAAGGAAAATACTGTATATACAGTATTTAGCATTTAGGTAGCTTTACAGCAAAGCACCATCATTAAAAGGATAAATCGACAAGGTACAAAGCACAAAGTTTCTGCATATGTGGACAACATGCTTTTATATCAGACCCCTTTTCTAGTATCCCTGAATTACTCACTTTGCTTCAAAAATTTGCGAAATTATCTGGCTATGAGGTCAACTAACAGGTGAACTGATGCCTGTGACTTCCATAGAAAAGAAAATCTTGTCCACCATACTCTTTCATATTAGTTTTACAAAATTTAAGTACCTTGGGATCTGGATAACTTGAGATCATAAGAACTTCTATAAAGCGAGATCATAAGAACTTCTATAAAGCCATCTATCTTCTTCTCATAGCAAACATTAAACAGGAAATTGCTGGCAATCTCTGCCTCACACTCTCGAAGGCAGAATACACTTAAAAATGAATATCCTACCTAAATTTTATACCTTTTTCAGAATCTGCCAATCTTCTTCACTAAATTCTTCTTTACCAACCTGAACAGCCAGATATCAGTGATTATTTGAAATAAAAAGCATTCACAGATTACCAAGAGGGTCTTACATCTGCCCCGCATATTTGGAGGCATGTCATTTCCTAACTTCATGCACTGTTACTGGGCAGCTAATATCAGAGCTCTTCTATTTTGGTTAGGTAAGGACACCGCTTCTCCTAATTGTGTGGCCTTAGAAAGTGTCTCAGTTAGATCTAGTCCCCTCTCCGCATTACTCTGCTCTCGACTGCCTTTTAAACAATCAGTTTCAACCTACGCTTCTAATCCAGTTGTGATCTGGGTGCTTAAGATTTGGAATCATTTCAGGAGGGTATTTAACTCTACGGAGTTACTGTTTCTGGCACCTGTGTCAAATAAACATATGTTTACTCCCTCAGTAACTGATACAGCTTTTGACACCTGGGTCTTGGGAGGGGTGCATTCACTGTGTGGTCTGTATGCTGATGTTAGATTTGCCTCTTTTGAGTAGCTGGTACAGAAGTTTAATATTCACAAGTCAGTATTTTAGATATCTACAGCTGATATATTTTGTGAGGTCTAACAGATTGTTTTCTTTTGTACCTCTCTAAACACTTTGTGGCTAAGATATTGTAATGCAGGTCTGATAACAAGCAAGATTTATACACTGCTCAGCTCATACCATAAGTCCAGTTTGGACTCCCTTAAACTAAAATGGGAAAAAGATTTAGAGGAATCCATGTCAGACTCAATCTGGAGAAGGATCATTAAGAACAACAAAGTTCATGCTAGATCCTCCAGGTACCAATTCCAATAATTCTCATTCGGGTCATCTGGACAGTTACTTTTTTATAGAAACGTTTCGCCATCTATCTGGAGGGCTTCATCAGTCAGAGCTGTTCCAGTAAACTGTTTCCCCACCGAGCAGTTAACATCTTAAGTGGACCAACCAGTTTGCTGGAGCTAAGATGGTTTCTGGGGGCCGTCCTGTATCTTGTCAACTCCTCCCAGGCAGGCAGCCACAGTCAAAGTGGTTCAAGGCAACAAAGTTCATGCTCAATCATCCAGTTACCAAATCTATTGCCTACATGTGAAATATAAAATATACAAAACATGTTGCAAGCTACTAAGTTGAAAATGAAAACATGTTTAATTTTTATTTATTCAATACCACACAATGTATGTCACACAAACACTGGTAATAAACTGAGCACACTATTAAAAACAAGTGAATCGACCTGTAAATGAATTGGACTCTTCTTCTCTGTTGTCATCCTGGATACTGGCCCCATGTTGTTTATCTGGCTTGTTTAGGCTGTCACTCCTTTTTTTTAATGTAGCTTAAAACTTTGAAAAAAAAAAAAAAAAATATAAATATATATATATATATTTGTGTGTGTATAT
>JARVGS010000760.1:41834722-41847320 GCA_031762315.1 Hypsolebias antenori | reverse complement strand
GGATAAGACATAAAAAGTAAGCCACCTTCTGGTTTTCGCCACAGTGTAGCTCATCCTCGCTTTAATATCTTGCACTAAAAACATTAAGCATTACTTGCATTCCCTGATGCATGCTCAATAATCTGGGTAGAAAAATCTAAAAAAGTAAATTCTGGTCCTCTGGACATTCAAAAAAACAAAACAAACAAAAAAAAAATTGTAGAAACAGTTTGTATATCCTCCAAACTACGTTTTCAGTCTGAGGTGCTGTATTCAGCTTAGTCTTATTGTTTGTTTTGTTTTATGAATGTCCAGAGGACCAGAATTGACCTTTTTAGACATTACTTGCATTCTTTGCTCAATCCCTGTCCAGGACAACATGAAAAATGCATCTCAAAAACAAAATAACATTAACTAGTCAAACCCTCAAAGACCGGACATCAATGTGCTGCTTATTTATATATTATTTATTTTACTGACTCACAGGAAACCTCTACTAGGCCTTATAAATATGTGGTTGCGGGACATGGCAAGTATACCAAGGCTTCTGCTGATAACGGCTGCAGTGAAGATGTCAGCGGTCAGGCAGGTAAGATATCTCCTTTATTACTAAATATAATGAAGAAATTAAGGATGACTGTGTGAAAATACATTCATCCATAATTTGTTATTTGACTATAACATTTAACTTGTTTATTCTTTTGAAGCATTTTAATAAACATATCATGTTAAATTTATTCTAACTGGAAAGCAGCTTGGATTCTAATAGAAGGTGACAAATGTCATGCAGAAGTTAATATTGTTGCAGCTCTACAAGTTTAAAAATCAGTGAGGCTTCATTTTGGATTTGGGGAAGTGCAGGGGCAGTTTTGGTTTGGTGCCTGATCAAACTGGAATAGAATGCTCCAGCCTCCATTTTTGTAATATAGTTGTGAAAATGCATAAACACATAGTCCCTTAGACGATTTATCTCAATGCTCATTTTTCACTGACACCACTTTTTGGGAACAAGTAAACACAAAACCTTTGTGTTTGCTTACACATACTCGTGAACGTGAACACAAATAAAAAGAGAATAAAACGAGAAATACTTGTCATTGGCAATGCGCTTTCAGCTGTACCAAAAACAAACGTGCAAAAAGACAAACGCAGTACAGAAATAAACCAAGATTTTATCCCCCCCCCCAAAAAAAAAATATATATATATAATATATTACAGTGATTGAAAATGTGTTAATCTACAACGTACCAAAGTGGGCTGCATTCATTTTATTCAGTTATTCATTTTATGCCTCCCCCCCACTAAAAAATGCACATTTTGTTTATCTTAAGAAAACAAGCTTTATTAAAGTCAATTTTAGAATCAAAATAGCTCGTACAAAAGAACTACGACACGTTGCTAAAGCCTGCCATGGCAGAATTATTCTCTGAACCACTGAAACATCAAAAATCTACACTCCTTTTCCACTTCTCACTCCATCCTCTTCAGTTTTTTCTATTGTTCTTGTCACCATCATCACCTTCCTTAATGTGCGTTTACTTGTTACCTCCCAATTACAATCTAAACGCAATACTGGTTAAGTACTGACAATGCTCCAGATATCAGATTAATGCTTCCAACAAACAAACAAAAGCTGGATGGACACTCATTCAATTATTATTATTATTAATATCATAATTATTATTATTATTATTATGTGTAGAGTTGCCACACAGTTGGATCTGGCTCACTGTTCATCAACATAAAAAATGAAAGGAAGGGGCTGTTTTAATATTGTTTGAGGTGTGTATCTCAAAGATATTATTTGAAAATCGTTATTGGTGTTCATCTTGAAGCTAACTTAAACCGTAAGGAAAGTTAAACAAAGCTACGAAAAATGTTAAAGTAGGATAATAAAAATACTAAAGTAAACCAAGAAAAATCTGAACAGTTTTAAACTGAACTCTCACTTTGAACAGGTTGTACAACCAGCAGCATTTTAAGCTAACAGCTAACTTTGCAGCATGCTTTAACGTTAGCATGCTAATCATTTGATTAACAATAAACACAAAGTGTAGCCAGGACTGAGAATGTTACATGCTGTGGGTCAACATTTTGGTCGCTACTAAAGTTTGAATTCTGGACAAAGTAAATTAAAAATTATTGCCCCCTAACTTGAACTCTGTCCATTTCACATTTGAAATGATTTACCTAACATCAGAAATGGCTGAATATTGTACGGTAGCAGTAGTGATTGTCCAGTTTCATTCAACTTTGTAATAATTACATTTTCTTTAATGCATGCTCAAGGCTGAAGTCAGTTCACATAGTTGAGTTTTAGTATGGCTAGCTAACATCTACCAAGCATTTCAAATGTAGTTGTCAACAGGGTGGCCAGCAGTTTTCCAAAGTTTTCAGGCCTACAATCTTCTGGAGTTTGTGGTTTTATTTTATTTTATTGTTCAAACAGTGCCGCCACATTTCCTTTCACACCTGACTTTCGGAAACCTTCTTGTATTAATACCAGTCTTGTTATTTATCTTGCACATATTCTTTCAAATTATTTTTGTCCTGTTGTTCAAGGAATGTAAAAGTCATACTCAAACAGAGAATAAAATCTGTCAGCAGTATCAACTAAAAGCTTTATACATATTTTAGAAAAATAAAAATCTAGGGCATGACATCTACAATATTCTACAACGCATGCATTAAGAATTGCATCTACTCCACTGGAAAAAAAAAAAATCTACCTAATTTAATGACAGATTAAATAACTGAGCTAACTTTATTTAGTCTATGCTTTTTGCTAAGTCACATCATAATTAGGGTTTAATAAAAGTGCAAAAATAACACTGCAGTTAGAACTACATGATCACTTTGTCAATTATCATTTAAACAATCCAAATATTTTAATAAAATATCAGATGTACTTAGATGTTCAACACCTAACCAGTTTATTTCTTTATATTTGCTTTTATTTAAATGTTATTTGCTTTCATAAAATAAATTAAATTGATAACATACCATGCTCCAGCACTAGGACAAATTCATGTGATCAAGCAGTAACCCTTCATTTATCCAATTTGTTGCTTACATTATTAAATTGTCTTGTTGTTTGCATGTCCTACTGAATCAAAACCCGGCTTCATTTTATTTTGTGGTATACCACAAATAAAATGAGCTGCTTACAAATCATCTCATTCATGAGTTTCATCGGGTGCATCGGTAGTTTTTGTTGAACCAAATCCTTTGGCTGTTCTGTTGAAATCCTTGCGGTCTTCCTCATGTGATTTGCGTTTTATCAACCCCTTTTCAAAAACCGATGCTATTTTTGCGAGCGGCTTCTCTGCTGCCTCTTTCAGCTTTCTAGCATCAAACCGAGGGCTGTACAATAAAATGGGCAGGCGACTGACGAAAGATGGAACTGCTGCCTGTTCATCTTTGGAGGGTTTTTTCTTCCCTGAGTCATCCTTATTGACGTTCATTTGGTTCATGATTCTTTCTTTAGTAGAGAACATTTGAAAAAGAAGTGCATCCCACATCTTCAGTGCCTTTGGACCGTCCTGGTTCTTAACAACCTCCTGATTTGTATGCTGGACTACAGCCACTTCATTAGGGACTTTAACTGTAATTTCTTCACCACCAGTGGAATTTCTCGGAGGCTTGGCTTCTGGCTCTGGAAATTGAGGCTCGTCTGGTTCAACAACCATGTGTTTTTTTAGCCGTGTCCACCCACTGAGCTTACCCTTTAGACCTTTTGGCTTTTGTGTTGCTTTAGACTCAGTGGATGTAGGCAATGTTCCCTCTGCGACAGCCTTTTTGTTAGTAACTGAAGATGCAGTTGATGTCGCTGACTTCGTGAAGGGCTCGACTGCTGGAACTTCTATTGATGCCACTCTGCCTTTGGCCTTCAGAAGGTCCTTGATTTTGAGGCCAGTTTTTTGCTGAGATGGTGGTGATGGTCCTCTGTTTGGTGGAGCTTTTACTGAGTCTGCAGCCTGAGGCAGAGAGGTAGGAGTTGTAGAATCAATCACAGAATCTTTAACTATGGATGGTTTTATGACAGTATCTTTTGATGGCTTTGCAAGGCAAGTGTTTTCTAGCAGCTGCTCTGTTGAAGACTGAATATTAGTCATATGTGAGTTAACCTGGATCGGATTGATGGGAGACTTTGAGGATTCATTTTTTACAACTAAAGGATTCATATCTGTGATTGTAGAGGATGGTGTTGGTTCTACTTGCTGAGTAAAAGAAATTGCTTTTAGACTTGTAGCACTGTTCAAAACTGGTTCGCTAATTTGGCTGGGCATGCTACATGTAGGGTTTAGTGAGGAGAGATTTCCTTGTGTATGTGAGTCTGAAGAATGATTTGTTTTTTTACATGGCATTGGGGAATGTACTTTCACCTCAGGGACTAAAGTGTCTTTTGTTGCCATTTTTATTCCCTGCTTTGAGATGTTTTTCATGATGGGCTTATCAGGCTGTTGAGCATTACTAGCTCGTGTGTCATTTTCAAAAGGTGAAACCGGTGATATTTTCTGTTCTTTTACTTTAACTGATGAGGTTTTTGTTTCTGTCAACTGGGCAAAAGAAACAGGAGTTTGGCGAGTTTGTGGTAAGGAGGGCGCATATGTTTGTTTTGGTATATAACATACCTGCGGCTCATGTAGAGGGGAAGCTCTTATTGCAGCCCATGCTTTGGTTGCAGTTGGACTATGTGGAGCTTTGGTGGGTTCATTAAGAGGCTGGGTGGTTTTACAGCGGGAATCATTTGCAGGAACTTGTGAGAAGGATGGCAGGTTTACACCATGGAGGTTAATTTCAGAAAACGTTGGAGATCTATTGGCAGAACTAAACTGCTTTGTTAAAGTCTGAGAGTTTACTACATCCACACAAGTGAGAATGTTGATTTCAGGTGAAGGGATCAGACCGTGCTTTATTGTTTGTTGGGTTTCCTGTTTAATAATGTTAACCAAACTCTCAGGATGACCTGCAGAGATGGAAGCCTGTGTTTCCACTGTGGATGGTAAAAATTTTGGAACTTTTGGACAAGGACTTACTAACAAGTTACGATCTATATTTGACTGAATGACATAAATTTTCTCTTTTTCAGTAGTTTTTCTAGTAATTTGATGACTGGGTGTCTCAGTTGAACTGTTTGTATAAGGAAGGTTTACAGCGAGTTTGTCCCCAACAGGGCCATTAACTGTTTCGCTTATGGACAACTTTGCTGCAGACTGACTTTTTAAGTTTTCAGATGTGATCTGAGGACTTTTCGGTGGTATGCGTCTCAATGTTGGACTGAAGGGGACTATAGGGCCATTGCTCTTTGGAGAATTATATGATGGTTTAATTTTCATGTCTGGTTCTGCTGTTACAGGTAAAACGTCTTCCATGTGAAGTTTATTTGGAGCTCTGGATTGACTTGGAATATCATCCAAATGGTTGTTGCTTGGTTGTGCAGTGCAATGATGAGTAATCTCTGCAGCTCCAACTTGAGAAATTAAAACAGAATTTTTGGACACCCTTAGTTGGTTTGTAGACAACTCGGAAATATTATATTCATTGCTTGGGATACTTGCGTTTTCTTTTGTAAGATTAGCAGCTGGTTTTGTTTGAAAGTTTTCTGCTCTGATGTGAGAAGAGGAGATATGTGGATGCACTTGAGTATTAAGATAGTTTTCTTTTGCTTGTGTTGCTGCTTTTGCGAATGTGTATGGGTTTGCAACTACATTTTCTATTTCCACAACTTTAGTTGGGCCATTCCAGCCTAGATTAGTTTGTGGTTTTATGGGTGCATTTCCCAGAGTGCCGTTTAGCTTTTCGTTTTCTGTTTTTAACATATGCAACAAGTTTGTTTCTGAAGGAAAATAAATGTCTGAAAACTCTGCAAACTTGACTGCAGTAACAGGTAAGACATGTGCTTTGGTTTCTATGGTTGTTGTATTAGGTAAAATCATGTTTACAGCAGGTACATTTGAGGCATTTGATGGAAGCAAGTGGGAATTGCTCTCTAGTGATTGGATATTTCTGCAAACTTGAGTTTCCATTTTCTGTTGATTAGTCATTTTTCCACCTACCTTAGGGGAAGGTACTGTGCAAACATGTTGCTGCCCTGAGCAAAGAGATGCTGTAACAGGTTCATGAAGCAAAGTTGTACTATTTTTTAGCTCTTTTGCAAAATTTTCTGAAAACTGTCTCTCGTTTATACTATTGTCAGGCGTGTTTTTTGTACTAACAGTCACAGATAATGAAGTATTCCCCACATTTGACTTATTTAGTAAAATAATATTGCTAGCTTCAATTTTGTGATTTACTTCTTGGTTTTGATTATCTAAAATATCATCATTTGCTGCTCTGCTAGAGAGGGGGTTGTCCAAAATGAGTTTGGTTGACCGTTTTCCCAAGATGGCTACATTTTCAGCAACTTGAGTTTCTGAGAATGTATTTCTTGTCTGTGTTGCAGAAGCAAAAACAGATGTGTTTTTAGAGTCTGCCACCATTTTTTCTATTCTGGCAATAGGTTGAACATTGGCACAGTGGGATGTTGGTTCACTCTCTTTCATGGCAAATGTTCTTCCCGACATTTCCTTTTTATTTGAAATGATGCATTCCCCAGTGTGAACTGGATTAGACACTAAAGGGCTTTTGTCAAGATTTGAGACTTTTTGAACAGCATCACCACTTGTTGCTTTAAGTTGTGTTTCTACATTAAAGTCTTTCACAAAGAATGAGGAAGAACTGGTTGAATGATTGCTATCAGTTAGACATGGGGCTGCTCTTAGCTCTGCATCAGTAAAAAAGTGTGCCATATTTTTTGTGTGTACCTCACCTGCTTTAGGTATTGGTACTGAAGCCTCTGAGGATGAGGCTTTTGGTGTGGATACATCACTTGTGGATTGTTGTATTGTTTTCTGTGCCAATCCAAAGGAAAGCTTGGATTTTATTGTTTCCACATTAGCTGTCTTAATAGATTGAATTTCAATACTCTCAACTCCAGATCGACTTTCCTCAAATACATCACTGCTATGTGTGAAAATCTGTTCGTCTGGAATCTCTGGATGAGACGCTTGCTTATTGTGAACCACAGGAAGTAGGTCCTCAGGTCCATTGATCTGATTGTCACACTTTGAGACGTTTGCTCCATCTACAAATTTGCCTGAGTGGGTTTTGTCTGAGGTTTCATCAGTCTTAGGATGTGCAGAGAGCTGATGTGACACACTGGTCCTAATTCCACCATATGCAGCATACTCAGTTGGAGTAAGTCCATAATACATAGAACGGGATTTGGGCTTAGAACTTGCTAATGACATTTGAGTCTCCAATAGTGATGTCAAAGACTTTCGTGCCTCAACTACCGGAGGATGATAGGTGTTCAACACTGGGCTTGGACTTAGGGATGCTTGCATTGAAACAACTTGTGTGGGGTACAGAATCTGTGGTGCAGAAAGAAATGATGGAACTTTTGGCAAAGATGAAGGTATAGTTTTTGAAACATGGTTTGTTTTGGGGTTGTCTACGTCTGCAAGCAATGGTTTGACAACAAAATTGTCAGACATTGTTGTGTTTTCCATATGATTCAGCTCAGCAGTGCCAAGACTTAGATTTATTGTACTCTTTCCTGTATTAGGAATCTCCATCTCTTTACAAACATTGACTGGTTTGATGGCCGACATGCTATTAAAATTAGTTTGCATTTGTTCTTCTGTCATAGTTGGAGGCTTACTTATAGAGCGTGTTTGAACTGCTGAGGTGGATTCCAGAGCTTCTTTCGGAACAATGGGTGCTTGTAAATCTCGGGCAGGGTTGAAAGCAGGACTTGCCATGGATAAATGTGGGTTTGGGTTTGCTATTTCAAAGATAGGTATTGATATTTGAGTTGGTGTGTAGGAAAGATTTTGGGATCCTGCATTTTGTATCCTAGATGATGACAGTTTCTGATCAATGTTCACCACTGACCCTGCTGTTTTCTCACAATATGTTGCAGGTAAGAAAGCTGGGTTTGTAACTGTGAAGTCCTGCATGGAGGGAGGTTTGGAGATCTCATGAAATGTTGCTTTTGATGTATATATCTTGGCTTGCATGGCTTCAACTCTTGGCTTTTTCACTCCATCAACAAGTGATATTTTTGAGGCAGTTATTTCAGATGGCATTTGTTGAAGAACATTGCTGCCATCGCTGTTGACTGTGGCAGTATTAGTTGCGTTATCCTTTAAATCAGCATTTGTCTCCCTCTGGCTGGGAATGAAATGCTGTGTGTTAGTGTTTGAAATCAATAGCGGTACTGAAACAGGAGATAGAGCTGAAACTTGAGAAGGTGCCAGGCATGGACCAGAGATGGGGACAGCAGGGGATAGTGTCAGACTTTGCATTGATATTTTTGGGGTGGATTGCGATGCAGCGAATGGAGAAAACATTGTGGCTGACCTATTTGATTTGGAACTCATGTTGCACTTGAAAGCAGAGGGAGGGCATAGTGAGGGGATCTGAGCTGGTGGCCGTATAGTTTGTGATGTTAAAGGGGGCATCATGAAAGGGGCAGCATCGTCAAATAAGAAAGAGGAGCACTCAAACAGCGGAGCCACCTGCTCCTGGGAACTCCTGGTGTCAGCTGATTGGGGCAGAGGGCCAAAGCTGCCAGTTTGTCCATGAACACTGTTCTGATGCTGAGGAAATGCAGACACAGTGTGGTTGTAGTATGGGCCAGAGGGGAAAAATGACATAGTTGAGTCTGCAATCAAAACTGAATCTGGTGTCCTCGGTGGGCTACACTGGTCACTGTGCTCAAGATCTGTGCTCGCTTCGTTGACAGGCGACAAACAGGAGCGGAAGGGAATGGGCGTCTGTGAAAGGCTGCCTTTTTTCTTTCCTCTCTTCTTCTTGAGTTTTTGAAGCCTTGCATTGTCTTTGCCTGGTTTTGGCAGTAAGGGTGGAGGATACTGCTGGGAAAGGTCAGGTTCCAACCCATTAGTGTAACACTCCTCCATCAGCATGCCTAATTCCTGCAAGACAGAAAACACGTCAGCTGAACTACATCAACCAAATACATGCAAATACATCCAAATACATCCAAATACATGTGCATGCTGATGCGTGTGCACATACCGCTGTAGCGAAAAATATTTAAATAAAGCTGATTTGAACATTTCTAAAAGTAATGCTCAGCTCAGACACACTTCTGCTTTAATATCAGCCCACAAATATATTTCTTTAGGTGTTTATTTTGCTAAATTTTAAACAGATACACGGTTTCCTTGAGCTGCGCGCGCACATTGCCGTCAATGCGACACTAATTATTTCAAGCTGATTTGAACATATACGTGCATTTATTAAGGAAATGTTCAGCTCAGACACACTTTTACTAAGTTCAGCTTCCCAAACTGAAGACAAATCGTTCAAATCTTCACTTAAATTGTTAAATTCGTCGGTTCCTATTTGTCCACCATTGAATTGTCCAGGGGGCGTTCCAGCTGACATTCATCTTCATACGTCACAGACGTAGAATGCGTACCGGTAAGTAGCCGGATTTCCCGTGAACAAAACACAGCGCCAAATTTAAAATGACTTTGAATGAAATTTTTTCATATATTTATCATTTTGTTTGCAAAAACAAATATAGCTGAATGATACAAGATATATATGTTGTGCCATTTTATGCAACGTTCAAACATCATGTCAGTGGACCTTTAAACTGAGCAATGACTGAATTATAGCTGTTTTGGTTAAACTGCACAGTTATTTTTGATCTCATGCTATACAGTAATATAACGCGTGAGCTGCTAGTGCTTTGACTGTTGGTGATTGTCAGCTACTACCAAACCAAATTTTATCTCAGTGTCTGTAAAATTCTCTGAGCCATATAGCCATTTTTGTGTTTTCTAAGACCAGTTGGCTGTGGTGGCCATCTTGCATCAAATTCACCCAAAACGTTTTTGAAAGTCCAAAAAAAAAATATATGTTAATCGATAAATGAGATTTTGCAAACAGGAGGGATAAAAATGCAGACACGCAAAAAAACAAAAAAATTGCATCACCTTTTGTAGCAGGCTATAAAAACCCGTCATATTTTTTTTTCATCTGATTAAATATTACTGTAATATTAAGATGTTCACCTGAAAGTGTCATGGGGGAATGAGAGGACATAAAAGGGTAAAAATAGGTTTTCAAAGCGGGTTCAGTGGCTGTAACTTTGGTTTAATGCCCCAGTGACCAAACATCTGCTTTGTGTGTGTGAGGCAGTGTGTGACTACATGCAGAGGAAATTACAAAACAAGCTTTTTTTTTTTTGTTTGTTCAATATGCCATCTGCAATCTGACCCTTTGTTTTACAAAAGTGGTTGATTCATGCTGCCGTTTCTTCATGTCTGTAAAACTCAGCCGTGTGTGTGTGGGAATCTTTCATTAGTCATGGTTAACGCATGAATCGTTGAGGCATCACTGCAGCTTTTGGTTCCACTTTCTACTGTTGTCACATTTTACAAGTTGTTCTTTGTTACTTCTGTAAAAGCAAGTTTCTCATCTCCCATCCCAGTACGTGTGATCCAGTCCAATTTTGCTTATTTTAACAATTTAGGAATGCTTCAATTACCAGTAATTGAAAGTGAATTAAAATGGCCATTATTTGGCTCTTTTTGGCCAACAATATGCCGTTGCTACAAAGTTAGAACATGCCAGTGATGATACATTTTGTTGTGGAAATTTCTGATGGTTGAGGAAGACTCACAGTTTGCTATTTCTAATCTCCGCAGAAGACAACAGGTGTAAGAGGCTATTAAAAAATATTTTCTACTTAAATATGCGAGCCAAATGAGTCAGAATGAGCACAGGCTGCTTGGCCAAAGAAAGTGATTTTTGTTGTAATTGAGATTTGCATAAAGCTGATTCTATAAAGGCACCATCCATCAATCATGGTAAAAAAAAAATCTACCTTTTCAAATGGAAGTCTTTTTAACAGGACAGTCTTTAGAAGTACTATTTTTAATTCTAGTCCTTTTAATTATATTTAAATTTTACTTTGCTTGCTGTCGTAACGCCAGGAAATCCCATCATGTAATGTTTAACATCACTATAAAGCTTAGAGATTCCCCCTTTTTAAAATATTGGGCCAGTAATCCCAGTGACATAATTGTAGACCAGTAAAAATCCAATTTCAAACCAGCAATTTTGTAAACAAAATTAGCTTGTTGCCAGGTGATAAATCACTAAATATGAACAAACTTCGTATCATTCTGAAGCTTTTGAGACAGATATAAAAATAACTACATATTGAAAAATTTCTAATCAACCCATTCAGCCAGCATGGGTCAAATATGTGCCGTGTACAGAGTCACACTCCTTTTTATTAAGAAAATCTATTTATACACTTTTTCTTCACAAAGAAATTCAAATCAACAGGTCAGAGCTTTACAAACAAAATTGTACTATCCTATATTAATTAATCCATCCATTCATCTATTGGGAATTAAATTAAATATATATATATATATATTTTAACAGGATGATAGATAAATGGACGTTGATCAATCGTCCATTTGTATTTCCTGGGAAAATGTCACAGATATCTATTCCTTTTAATGTGTAACAACGGCTCTGAACAGTAAAAATAAAATTTAACGTGCTGTTTTCCTGGCTTAAATTGAATTGTGTGAAAATATCATGAGGTTATGATGGTGATGACATTTCACCAGCATGTGTAAATTTGTGGTTTGTGTATGTGGCAGTGTGCGTACTCTGATGTCATGGCAGAGCTCCCGTCTGGACTGCTGGAGGCATGTGTAGTGGTGGGGGCTCCCAGCGATAAGCTTCGTGACGTACATCAAGTATGTATGCACCAAAACAAACTCATAACGCTGGATGGTAATCTAGAGCAGGGGTTCTCAATCTGTTGTGTTCAGGGACCTTGTGCAGGGGAGAAAAAGTTTCAGGGACTCCCTCATAACCTTCATGTTTAAATAATTTTCTTCAATTTGTCTCTTTAATGCACTGGAAATGTTTGTGTAACATAAATACATAAGTCCTGTTCTTTAATAGTGTTAATACAATTTTAAACATTTAAGCATGGGGTATTTTTCATTCAAGACGCACTTAATTAACAACATTTTTAATTTCAACTTCAAAAAATTATTTTTTTTTTGAGAAAATTAGCAGTATCAAATACCACTTTACAACTTTACCTATTCACATAATGGACATAATTAATGTATTGCCAGTTCTTCAGATTATTACCGGTACAGAAAACTGAACAGAATCATAACAGCAGTAGTCAGACCAAGTAACAGCTTAATTTGTTAACCGATCGATGCCGGAGCGCAAATATTAGGGGCTGGGGGTCCTCCCCCATAAATTTTTTGATAAAGTAGATGTGATTTCCTGCATTTTGGTGTATTTTAACAAGTTGTTAAATATTTACGTGCTTGTAAAAAAAAAAAAAAGTTTTTTTTTTTTTTTTGGTGGACCCCCAAGCACCGGGCACGCAGATCCCCATGGCTCCTGGGTCCCCCATTTAAGAACCACTGATCTTAAAGAGGGACTTACCCCACTGTGAAACGATAGCTCCGCCCCAAGACGAGATCCAAAAGCTGCAAAGTGGGCGTGCCGAGAGACACCGCCGGAAGGAGGGGGAGGTGGAATCACAAGACT
>JARVGS010000760.1:41345328-41358168 GCA_031762315.1 Hypsolebias antenori | reverse complement strand
ATATATATATATATATATACATACACACACTATATATATATATATATATATATAGATACATACACACACTATATATATATATATATATATACAGACACACAGTATATATATATATATATATATATATATATATATATACACCGTATATATATATATATAGTCGGTTGAAACTTTTATCTATTATTTATTTTATATTTACCTATCATTACATCCAGTTATTTTTGTATTGCGCTCCATCACTGTATAACTTATCCCAGTGTAGTGTAACTAAGTCAAGTAAATAAGGTGCGAACTTTAAAATAACATGAGCAAATTCATTCATTTCCTTGACTTGACCAAGTTCCTGGACAGAGTGGGGAAGGAAAAATCCCTTCCAACAGAACCCAACTAGGTGATCAAGAGGCAAAAAGTCCTGCTCTTTAAAACGATTACACATGAGGAATCCTAATTTTTCCAGGCTGCAACATTTGCATTAAAATGCAGCTTTCCACATAAATGGGAAAGCAACATATTTACAACTACGAAGTAAACCTATTAAAAAAAAAAACGATATTCAGTATAAAAATAAGGCTTTAAAAGACTATTTTTGCCTTCTTCATAATTGCTTTAAGGGAACATCCATAATTTATAATCAAAATTAGAGCCCGACTGGTATATAAGTAGAGCCAATATTTTACGGCAACATAGACATTTGAGGACCTATCGGTATAGGTGACAATTGTCCAATTATGATACCTGCAACCTCAGAAGGGATGAAAATGGTGAAAACCTAGTGTCTCCCACCCCCCGGGAGGAGTGGGGTGGGGTGGGGGGGGCTAGGACCACAATTTCTACACTTTGTAACTTATTCCCCTGTCCTTCACAATCCTCTTGCAATAACATCCATCTCCTTCTCTCACTGCTTTCCTTTCCACTATTACTTCCCCATCACTGAAACTTGTTACTTGGGTTCTTTCTACTTAACACCATCTTTCTCCTTCAAGGTATTCTCTATAACACCATAAGATGGACTTTTCAAATCTTACAGCAATAGCTCTGTGTATGTGACAGCTACATTGCTCAAACATTGACATGCTAAGATACGGTGCACAATACAGACACGCTAGCTAAGATGCTATAGAGCTCTGCTTTTCTCGCGCATCTTAACCCCTCACCCCCGCCACGGTCAACAACGACACTAACATAGCAGTAAGCTATAGCGCAACACCGAGGTGTCTCCCCCACCTCCCCCCGCCCATCTACAAAAAACCCTTAAGAATTGAGCGTGCTGCTAAGCCAAGTCATGGTGAAGGGACAAAATTATGCCATCCACACCCCCCCTCCCAGCAAAAATGAAATAAATCTTCAGATCCAGATGATTCACATAAACTGGTTCACATAAATGACATATTAGTTTGAAATAGGTGAATTTTGCAGAAAAGTGACAAGATTGCAGGTTTGCATAATGCGCCAATAGAAGCACTTCTAATTTTCACCCATAAAATTATGTGAACCAGCCGTAATTGTACAATCTATCCAGCAGAGGGTGCATGAAGACTACATTCAAGTTATGGTCGTTAAGTTTCACTTTCAGGGCAGACGAAGCAGGGAGCAATACTGTGTAGCATATTTTGCTGACCAGAGCATGTAAGTAAGTTAACTTTGACTGATCTGTAAAATACAAAAATAAAATATCAACAATATTAAATTATCTTCAATCCTCCAACACATTTGTCATTAGCTACATGGCTCTCAAGTTACCAAGCTAAAGTTTTGATAACCTAGCATAGGCTATTGCCTTGTAAAACTTTACCCAGAACAATAAATTTAAAGCAGTAAAATATATCAGTGTCAGTAACTTTATCTTTGTTGTCCTCAGTAAAATGCAAAACTCTGCTGTGGTCAATACTAATTAGGCCTTCACCATACGTGACTGACTGTTTAAACATTTGTTCAATTAATATTTTTGTAACAAACTTGATAACTTTATGGTGAATAGTGGTGGACAGAAAATGTGAACGCACGTTAGGAAGACTGTTTTTATGACCAGTGCACCGCTTGTAAACCTACTGTGGAACTACGTATAGAGTGGATCTGATTTACTTAGCTTCATGGTTGCTAACAGCTGCGCTAAATAAAGACAAGCCCCGCTCCACTCGCTGCTTACTTAGATTTTTGGGCATGGACAACCCCCCCCAAAAATTCTGCCATTATACTGGTTGTTGGCATTCACCTTCCCCTCCCAATATCAGTACTGGCAATAGCCATACGTTCCATATCGGTTGAACTCTAATAAAAATGACTTTAGTCTTATGTGTAAAGTAGTTTTACCTTCCTCCTGATAAGTATGAGGTGGAAAGCAAGAGCTCTCTAGAGCCCTGTCAAAAACAAAAAAAAAAAGGAGCTCACAACACTCTTTGTCCCACCCCCACATTGTCCCAGCACGACTAGATGACCAGTTTTTGCTGTTAGAGTCAAAGGTCAAGGGGGCGCAAGCGGAGGGATTTTAAAAGTAACAGGAAGGGGCACACAGGATCAAGTCGGCGCAGACACATGGCAGTCTGTCTGCAGCCAGGTTTTGACCTTACAACAAGTGGATGTCACAGAGGGCATGAAGAGGCAGAGACAACAATGAGCGCCGGAAAACTCACAAACCAGCATTGTTAGCTGCATGGGTTAATATACACTGAACTGAGCCACAAAAGAAAACAAAGATGAAGAGGGTAGTTTGTATAATAAAGCACAACCCTTTTGGGTGCATTTGAAAATTATACACTAAAATTAGTGTAACTGTAATTCAAGGGAAGAAACCAATTCAATTCAGTTCAGTTTATTAATATTACACCAAGTCACAACAGAAGTCATCTCAGGGCACTGAACAGAAACCATCCTAAAGGTATACTGTAAACAAGCTAAAGAAAACTTTTTTATTCATATTTTTTGTGTGAGAGTAATGATCACTGTGAGCAAGTTGCAGTTTGCTTGTTTTTTCTTTATGACACTGATGACCCTGGCTGACACCTGTGAGCACCAGCTACTGCCATCTGAGGTCTAAATTCAGCGGGTGGAGATAAGCAGAGTCCTGTCCTTGCCACAGAAGCTGTGCAGAGGTCAGCAGGAAGGAGAGGAAGTGCTGCAGGACGATGTGAATGCTATCACCACCGAGCAGAAATCAGTCGGCGAGCTGCCCTTCTGTTTATGGGGCTGTCGTTACTGCTGTGATTGATGGCACGCTATAGACAATCCACATCTCCCTCATGGGCCACACAGTAAGGTGGGGGGTGGGGTGGGAAAAGACCAAGAGTGGGACTGTGTGGAATCTGTTAAAAAAGAACTGCCGCTGTGAGGTTAAGTTTGTGGTGAGCTGAAATATTTTGTTAGTTTAGAGTCATTTCAAGTCTACGTGGATCTTTACGGCCACGCTAAGGAAAAAAATGACATCACAAGAAAAATTCATAAAATTACTAGAATAAATTCAAAATACTACAAGAATAAACTTGTAATATTACAAGAATAAATTTGCACAAGAATAAATGTGTACGAGAATAAATTCAAAATACTACAAGAATAAACTCGTAAATTACAAGAATAAATTTGCACAAGAATAAATTTGTACGAGAATAAATTCAAAATATTATGAGAATAAAGACATAGTATTACAAGAATAAAGTTGTAATATTACTAGAATAAAGACGTAATATTATGAGAATGAAGTTGTAGTATTATGAGAATAAAGTCATAATATTACAAGAATAAACTCGTAATGCGTTCCTGGGTCAGCTCACACTCCCTGTGGACAGTCTCCAGTGTGAATCACTATGTTTATGAAGTAGTTCACAATCATTTTTGGGTCATTGTTTGTGAAATACGCCTCCGTCCACATTATGTGATGACTAAATCCGTCAATGCAGCCATTACTGTAATTGCAATGCCACACAGCTTCAGTTTATCATAAGGATCCATAAGCCACAGTGCATTGGGCCTCCTGCTATTGTACTGCCGATGTCAACATTCATCATGTTACTGCAGTTGTAAGACAGAGTTTTTCGTGTCGGAGTTCTGAAAATATTACAACTTTACTCTGGCAATATTACCGGTATGTGTTTATTCTTGTAATACTAGGACTTTATTCTCATACTATTTCTACTTCATTCTCGTAATATTACGACTTTATTCTGGTAATATTACGAGTTTATGCTCACAATAAAATGACTTCATTCTTGTATTAATTCTACTTTAATCCTGTAATACTAGGACTTTATTCTCACATTATTTTGACTTTATTCTCGTAATATTACAACTTTTTTCTGGTAATATTACAACTTTATTCTGGTAATTTTAAGAGTTTATTCTCATAATATTAGGACTTTATTTTTGTATTATTTCAACTTCATTCTCGTAATATTATGAGTTTATTCTCGTAGTATTATGACTTTATTGTCGTATGACTTTTTTTCCCATAATACTATGACTTTATTCTCGTTCATAATGTTTTTTTCCCCTTAGCATGGCCCTAAAGCTCCGTCATAAAAGTCAGCTTCAGTTAAGAAAAAACAACTTAGAATTCAATATGGGTAATTTTTGACGTACAAACAAAAATTTACTTACAATGCTGAATGCTGTACATGAACATACTAGCTCTAACTCATATGAATTATTGTATAACAAGCAATAAAACTAATAAAATAAATGTCTAAATGACATTTTAAAATATTGATATAAATGCCAAACCCATGTAATCATTTTAAGGCTTTAACTTACAAATATTCCTTTTAAAACTGGTTTTAAAAAAGTGCTGCATTGCCATCAATGTCAAAATGAGTTGTCTGCATTTAACCCATCACATGTGAGATACATCCAGGTGGAGCAGCGGGCAGCTATGTAGGCGCCCAGAGATCAATTAGGGATTGAGTGTTTTGCTCAAGGACACCATGGGATGTGGGCATGGGGTGAAGCTGAACCTGTGACTTTCTGGTTCCAAGTGGGTTGTCCTACCTCTACACCATCTCTGCCCCAATGAGTAAGTGTGCTGCTTATTAAGTTTTGCAAAAAAAATTTTTTTTTAAAGAAATCTTTTTCTACAGCAGCTATAACCAGCAAGGATTGTAAAATAAAATACCAAAGAGTATACCAGCCTTTAGGTAAGCAGCTTGTTGTTATGGATGATCTCATAGTGTCACTTTTGGACCAACAGAACTAAAGTACATCACATTCATTCAACCTTTATTTATACAGGCTAGCCTCATCTTCCAAGTTATTCTCTAAAACTTCACAGAAACAGGTTGAGAACTTGTCAAACTTAAAAAAAAATTGTTTTCCTCAAATACTGTATACATGTTTGTATGTAAGATTAATTCAAGATCATGCCATATTCCACACTTGTTTAGTTTTATTCATTCATAATTTTATACTTAAAAAAAATTATTTATGTATTGTGGAAAAATTAGTCCAAAACTGACACATTTAAATAATAAACCAAATTTCTGTAACAATTATTGTTAATTGTCTCCTTTTTGAAGATTTAAAACAATATATTGTGTGTATGGAATAGCTGAGTTAACGGTTTCACCAAATGATATAATTTACTTAGTAAGTTTGTGTTTGCATACAAGCTTTACAATATACAGTTTGGAATTAATTTTTCAGCCTTTGTTGGGAAACGTGTGATAAGATTTTATATAAAGTTGTGTTTGTGTGACATAAAAATATCTTTATCATAAGTAGCAAATAAACAACAGATGCAAAGACACAAAAATTAAATGAAAGTCTGGTTAGCATCATACACATGTTTAAAATATTACTTTGCACTGACAGTTAGCACCTCACACACTTTCTGACAACAGTATTTGTAAAGGTTTTTAAACCTGATATGAATGGGACTGTTTAATTTAAAGATATAATAACATGCCTTATTTAGTGTGGGGGTGGGGCTGTGTGATTATTCATCTTCAGACTAAATTGCGTCACATGAGACTTGCCTGACGTATGCTCCATGAGAAGTGCCGATGTGTCTCGGTGACATGGTTGGGTGACCCTGTCAGAACTTTTTACCTGCTGGTTACCATATTATATAGTCATGGCAACAGAGCCGTGCGCACTGCCTACCGAAATGTCCTTCACCCACAACTACACCCCCCTCCCAAAAAATAAAAAACAAACCCCTGAACAGATGAGCGCCCTGCCAAGGGCTGCAAGTGACCTAGGGGCAACACTGACCTGCATGCTGCATCTATACATCTCCTCTTTTCATGACATTTGAACAAAAAAGTGCTTCTCCTCTGTTAACAGAAACACTAGATCTTCCTCCTTCAACTTATTCGTCATCAACTGAAAACATTCATCCAGCCTGCCAACGGTGCTGTCGCTGCTTTGTTTGTGTTTAAGCATGACGTGTGTTGTTGCAGTGGGATGGCTCGTAGGGATTTCTCCCTGCAGATTATTTGAGTATTAAAAGTCCATGCGAAACGGTTGTATCACAATCACATCAGCGAGAATCGTTGTCAAACGTCTTGTGGAGTACAACAGGGCTTACCTCGCTCATCCTTTACAACAAAGCAAAGCTGAAACAAGTCTTTTCTTCATAAGAAATTATGTCAGGATGTACAAAATAGAACTGTAGAAGAAAGACCAAGTTTTATATCAAACTAAAACAAACATCATAAAAAAATTTCCCAAAAGAAACAAATGAACAAATTTCTATTCAGTCGAACACCAGAACTATGAACTGTGAGAGTAATCCTCCACCAGAGTGATGTTCTCTAAAGAGGAACACAAATGTCAAGTGTGGGCTGATTTTAGAGTACCGAGGGCATAAACACAACACCTGGAGCAGACTGACTGAGTCTTTGCCTCTTAAATCATTAATGTATTCTTTCTTCTAGAAGATGTAAGCAAACCAGATGGAGCTCACACCTCCTCCCCATCAAAGACCCTGCAGTACCTAAGGACCCAGCATACTCCACCCGAAGCTGAACAGCTGAATTCTGCTCTCGTGGTTGTGGGAAGTTTGTTTTCATTTTCACACACCTTTCATAGTCCACAAGACACAGAGCTCCTGGGAAACCCCTACTGCTACAGTATACATCGCTACATGGGTTTCTTCTAGAGATTCATCAATTTTCCAAATTAAATTGAGACTATAGATTCATAACTCTGTAGCTCCTTTAAAAAAAATATACTGGATCCTACACACTAACGTTTGGTTGCAGGACTCATTGAGATGCTTTTGTTGCTTTAACAGCAATAAATCTGGTTTTAATCAACTTATGTATGCTTAATAAGTCTGCTGCCACACACAAAAAACTGCTATTAATAAATAATCATCAATCCACCATTGGTGCGGGTTATGACTTAACAGATGGTATACTGTTGATGTCATTAGCATTTTGGTATAGATTAGTTTAACTCACAGGAAGCACAGATCAAACTTTGCAGAACAAAAGTAACCTGGAAATAGGCCTGTCACGATATCACATTTTGTTGGGCAATCAACTGTCTCAGAAATAACCGGTATTGCGATAAACAATAATATTGTTTGAAATTTGACCATAATCAATAATTACGGTCAAATTTAAGAGGAAATGTTTAATGTTTGTGTGTAGTACCTTTTTTGACCACTGGATGACAGTATAAAACTGTTTGAACCAAAGGATGGATAGTGAGGGAGCAGCAGCGTGTCTCTTTAAGAAAATGAGAGGGAGGCCCCTTGACGTGACATGGGCTGTCTCTCTTTCCTTTTTGTCCTGGTTCTCAAAATGGCGGGCACTCGGTGTGGTTTGAGCTCTTTAGCATAACATTTGTCACACAAGGCTTTTAATAATAATTAAAAAAAAAAACCAGTAAACATGTTATCAGCTTCTTTTTGTAGAGAAAACAACTTTTTACACCAAGGCACGGGTTTCAACCGTGAATTTTTGGAGCTTCGACAAGACTAAGTTTTTTCCCCGATGTCGGCCTGTTAGCTTAGCTCGTAGCTTATTTTCTCAGCTTAGTTGCTTTTAACGATCCAAAAACGAGATTTTGGACGGTTAAAACAGGTTTTAAAGAGACAAGAGAAATGGAGGGGTCAGTGAAGAGCACCGGAGTTGAGCCTTTTTGTCATCCAGTGTCTTCAGTAGAAAGAGACACGAAGAAACGATCAAGCCGATAAATGAAAATGAGGTTGATAATTTTCATTTATCATGCGATTAAACGATTTCATGTTTATCATGACAGGCCTAAATGGAAACAAAAAAGAGGCCAATTAGAACCAATGTCTTCCTAATAAACAGATCTTTCATTTTTGTCTGCATAGTGTCCCAGTGAAATGCTGTGGAACAAAAGTTCATTATTTCTCCTTAAGGCCATTTGGTTGACTTTTAAAGTTGTGCTTTTAAAGAAATTGTTTCCAGATTAAATAAACATTTTATAGACTGCATACTGGTAGCATTTTCTTCAACATTTTTGGTGCAAATTAATGACATGTCACCAAAGAGCGTAGGATGCACCGAGCAATTCATTTGCCTTTGCTAACCTGTGAAACTGTGAGCTGCAAAGATCCTGTTTATTACCACTTCCCCACCTGAACCGTTGCTGAGCCATTCATTAAGAAGAACACTAGCCTGCACAACCATTAGCTGTAACGTTATTCACATCCTGCTAGTTGGTTCAGGTAGTCTGTTAATGGACAATGTGCCATTAATTTTGCAGGTACAAAAAGACATGACCCTGTTTCAGAAAGCACACTGCATTCACATGACTGTTGTGGAGGAAACAGACTATCAGTGTGTTTACATGGGTGCATCTCTGAGCTGGTATTAATAATAGAGCCACTTAGCATTCAGAGGCACTGGTCTCAGCCTCGCTGTTTGTTTCACAGGTCATTAAATTTATGCCGCAGCCCTAATGTTCATTACGGCAGCAAGCTGGCCAGGGGTCTGTAACACTCGCTCACTGTCTTTAATCCCCTGCCGTATTCCTGCGCCGGCTTCCTTTGTATCCTGCTCCCATTCTCCATCTCTCACATCTCCGTTCGTTTGCTTGACAACAATGGTTTCCTGCTTTAATTAAAAGGACAGTGTCAGGCTTTCCAGGTCTTTGGTCAAACTATAATTTTATACTGCAGGCCACAGGCAAAAAGCATTGTTTTTATCAAATGCCTGGACAAATATTTTAGTGTGGAGGATTGTAAAAAAACAAAATATCTAATTTTTGTACTAACTTGCGGCGCTTGTGTGTGAGTGGTGCTGCAAACATTAGTAAGGTAAATATGATTGCCACACAGACTTGCTATGTAGCAGAACAACAGTCAGCATGCTGTGAGCTGCTTGGTACTAGATGTAAAGGACACCAAATAAAAACCGGCTAACGTTTTCCTAAGATGCTGCAGAAAATTAAAAAACAAGTGTAATACATTGACTCATGAAAGTTTTAAATAATTAAAAGCAGCTTGAAACTTTTTTCTTTGTTTCTAATAATTATATTTTTGCCTCCTGCCTTTAAACTCCACTCTCTGGTGTGAAGACCCGTTTGCTTCATTTAGTGTTTCTGCAGGGAATCATTGAGTGGATGCTGTATGGGTGCAGGCTACTTTATGATTGATTTACACACCTTAAATCACTCTGCAGCTGCACTGAGCAGCCACAATACAGTATACAGTATTCTTACAGCCCAGCTGTCATCTTTCAAATCCTCAACAGATCATTGCAATGGTGTAAAGAAAAAAAGTTTGTTTAACATTCAGAACATGAAACTTATCTGCAATGGAAGAAAATACAGCAAAGAAAAAAAAAACTTCCCTTTTGAAAGCCCAGATTCAAAGTTAACTTAAAATTAAAATAATAAAATATATGATCATTTAAGTTCTAGTTAGGCCTGTCATGATAACAAATTTTACAGAGTGATTGTCTCAGAAATTATTGCGATACACAATATTGTTTGAAATTTAACAATAATCAGAATTATTGTCAAATTTAAGAAGAAATGTTGATAAATTTTTGTGTGTAGCATCATTTTAGACCACTGGATGGCAGTATAAGACTGTCTGAACCAAAGGATGGATAGTGAGGGAGCGAGCAGTGTGTCTCTTTTGAGAAAAATGGGAGAGAAGCCCCTTGACACATGGCCTGTCTCTCTCTCCTGTTTGTCGGTTCTGAAAATGGCGGACACTCTGTGTGGTTTGAGCTTTTTAGCATTTTTCACACAAAACGTTTAATAAAAAAAAAAAAAAATCAGTAAACAAGTTCTCAGCTTCTTTTTGCAGAGAAAAACAACTTTTTAGACAAAGGCACAGGTTTCAACTCTGAATTTTGGAGCTTCAACAAGACAGAGGTTTTTTCCCTGAGATCGGCCTGTTAGCTTATCTTGTAGCTTAGCTTCTCAGCTTAGCTGCTTTTAATGATCCAAAAACATAATTTTGGACGATTAAAATGAATTTTAAATAGAAAAGAGAATGGGAGGGGTCAGTGAAGAACATCGGAGTTGACCTTTTTATCATCCAGTGTCCAGTAGAAAGAGAGAGACTTGAAGAAATGATCAAGCTGATCAATGAAAATTATCACTCTCATTTTCATTTATCATGCAATTCATTGATTTATTATTCATTGTGACAGGCTTATCATTTACAGTTCAATTCACTTCAGTTTATTTATATAGCATCAGTTTATTTATATAGCACCAAGTCACAACAGAAGTCATATAAGGGCACTGAACAGAGACATTCGTTTATTAAAAAGTAAGTTAATAAAATTATTCATGTAACAAAGCCAGCAGATTGCATTGAGTCATACCTGTTACCTGTAATTATTCAAAGTATGTTTCTTTTTCAGGAAGGAAGTTGTTAACGTGCGCACTGTGTGGAAGAGTTTTTGTTTGTGTGTGTGGAGTGAAACTGTGGAACAATGTGAGCGTGGAGTTGAAGCAATGTCCAAACATAAAAATGTTTAAAAGAAGATATAAAGAAATGATTTTCATGACATGCAAAGATGTGTAAAAATATGATGATAACTTAGAAATAGTATCTATCTGACTATTATAAATACATCTATTTCTTTTAATGGTTGAATTAATAAGGATTTAAATCAGGGATACTGTAATTGATAATTACCGGTAATAATAAAAGGGTGGGTTAAAAGAAGGTTGTACTTCTTCCCACTCCCTTTCAACATGTGAGCTAAACAAAACGTCGAGATACTTGTGCACTTTTTTTTACATTTATCACTTTTTTTTTGCTTAAAATGATTGTCTCTGTATACAGGTAGTTAAAATGTTTGAAATAAACCAACCAAACAAAAACTATAGGATAAAAAAAAAAAAAAAAAATCACTACTCAACATGAATTATTCTGTTAGAATGAAAAGCCGATCTGACAGTCTCATTCAAGATGGCCACTACAGTTAACTGACGTCAGAAAATAGAAACTGGCTACAACAGCCATTCATGTGTTTTAGAGTTGATTATCTGTGGTTGCCATGTTGAATTGTTTAGTTTTCAAAAGTTCATCGTTTGTTGTTTTGCGGTAATTACAGTCTGCAAGTTTCAGTAAAATCCATCTGATGTTTCATGAGATATTTCGCTGACAGACAGGATGATGCCAACAGGTATTTACAAAAATGTATGCAAAAATATTCAGTGTTTGTGTTAAGGGAAATGCTCAGCTACTACCACACCAAATTTTAGCTCTATATATCTATAAAGTTGACAGTTATCACTATTTTAGAGTTTCATAATTTGGCTGCAGTGGCTGCCTGGACATGGGTTGGTTCCAAAATTCAATCATTTATACATTAAATTAATCCACTGAATCCAGTGGTTTATGATATATTTTGCTAACAGAGTTGACTCCAAAAACTAATGATGTTTAAACACATTTTTCTTAATAAGCTGCAGCTAAGACTGTTGCTGAAATTTAATATTTATAAGAGCAGCCTCTTCTAATATGTTTCACAAGCTTTGGTTTTTGGATTTATCTACTTAGCGGCTCTTTACACAAGCTTTCATCTTTTTTTTTTTACAGACCACACACTCAATTCCATAAAAGGCTCCTTTAAATAAAAAAAAGCCTTGCATGACATTAGCTAAAAAAATTAGCTTGCAAACTGTAATCATGTGGTCACATGTTTTTTAGTTTGCTCTGTGGGACCTGAGTTTAATGGCTGAGTGTGGTGGGTTATTAGGACTTGGGGGTAAGTGTCAGACCTTTTCCTGCTGTGTGGTCTTTAGCAGCAGCGTACAAATGAGAGGAGGGATTGATCATGCTTGGATTATCTAAACCATTAAAAAAACAATGTACAGATGAGAACATTTATTGGTGTTTTACTTATTCTGAAAACAAGAAAATCTAAGCCTCTTCATTTCACATCGAGCTATAGCAGAACTTGGCACCTGTTTCTCAAAGCTCGGTTTGCCATGTTGCCCTCTGGACCCACCTTTACACCTCTAACCTTCTCTTTGTGTTTGGATAAGTAGGAAATGGTGGTAATTAGTTAAATCTCACCTGCCAGAGTCACTCAGTCAAGTTCTTAAGTGGTTGCCAAGAGATGTGCTTGACTGATTTTGGTGGTCTGCATTAAGTTTTTAATTGGATCTGAACACGCTGAGCGTCAGCAAGGAGGAAGTGCAAGTTTGACTTATAATCTAACATGTTAAAAAAAGTTATATTAGGTGCTCTGGCTCACACACTCTGCATACAACTTCAAAGCATTTTTATTTATATATTTTTTACTTTTTCTTTCGGCTGCTCCCTTTTCCAGGGGTCGCCATATTTTTTCAACATGTACGAAAACTTGGTGATTGTTTTTATGCCAGTTGTCCTTCCTGACACAACCACAGACCACCGAGCTACCACAGCCCTCTGTGTGGAGCAGAGAGCTGATATCTAGGGTT
>JARVGS010000760.1:41226639-41242808 GCA_031762315.1 Hypsolebias antenori | reverse complement strand
GACTTACATCAAATTCGAGTTAAGAACGGTTTGTAGGTACGGAACCCGTTCGTAAGTTGAGGACTACCTGTATAGGATTTCTCAAAAAGGAAAGGCTTAAGCCTAATCTTAAAATTGGACTTTATGACTGAAGACTTTTAAAGATTTTTTTGGACACCCAGATAATAAACCATTGCAATAGTCCAGTCTAGACGTGACAAATGCATAAACCAGTTTTCTGCATCATTTTTAGACAAGATGGTTCTATTCATAGTGATATTACGTAGGCGGAAGAAAGTGGTCCTGGTAACTTTTTTAATGTGGGGATTAAAAGACATATCCTGATCCAAAATAATACCAATATTTTTTTTCTTTTTTTTTTAAGAACTAGAGGCCAAATTAATGCCATCTAGAGAAAGTAAAAAAAAAAAAGGAAAAATGTATTCCTAAGATGCTCAGGTCCAAAAACCACAATCTCAGTCTTGTCTGAGTTTAAAAACAGAAAATTAAAGGTCATCCAGGTTTTTATGTCTTAAAGACATGCTTGTAGTTTTAGTAACTGATTGGATTCATTGGGTTTCATGGACAAATATAATTATGTGTCATCACCATAACAATGAAAATGTATTCCATGCTGTTCAATAACTTTACCTAATGGAAGCATATACAGTATAAAAAGTATTGGTCCAAGCACTGAACCCTGAGAAACTCCATGATTAACTTTGGTGTACGAAGAAGATTCCTTATTTACATTTACAAATTGGGATCTATCGGATAAATATGATTTAAACCAATTTAGATCTTTTCCTGTAATTCCAACATCATATTCATGTCTCTAGCACAAAATGATGGTAGTTGGAAGCTGCAAAGGCCACAGTCCTGTTATGAGTTGTTAGGATTTAATGTCACACGTGAGCTTAGGCTCCTTTTCTAGCAACAAGGTGACATTCTTTGTTTTAATTGAAAAAGTTTGTAATAGTCTTAAGAACGCAAATCTGCAAAGGTTGTTAATTTAGATTGTTAGTTCTTCACCAGATATTTAGTGTTTTGTTCATATACTGGGCTCTTTGTATAAGCAATGACAGAGATGGGTGAATCACAGCACTTTGTCAAATTGTTTCCAGTTTGGGGTTTCAAAACATATATTTGAGCTCCACAGCTAAATTAGCAGCTTGGTTCAAAGTTCTCTGTTTCTCTCTTTCTGGTTAGGACATAATTGCTTACAACTGTGACGAGTCTGGGAACTGCTTGCTACCTTTCCCAATCATAGCAGACAGGAAGAGGGAGCTGGCAGTCACCCTGGGCATGCTGGACCCTGATGAAAAGGACAAAGATGGCCTCCCTCTCACCGCTCGCTGTGTGAGTATTACAAATTCACATATGTGGCTAATTTATAAACCTGTTTAAACTCCCAGAAATGTAAACTTTAGTCTTCTTAGTGTTTATTTGATCTCTTTTTGTGTAGGTGTTTATTATAGGCCCTGACAAAAGGCTAAAACTGTCCCTACTGTACCCTGCCACAACTGGACGCAATTTTGATGAGATTTTGCGAGTGGTTGACTCCCTGCAGCTCACAGCTGGGATACGAGTGGCCACACCCGCTGACTGGAAGGTACGTTCCTTTGTTAAACGTCGGTTCGGCTGTTGTTTCAGTTGCTAACGTTCTACTTGGTTTTATTTTGCATCTACCTCCAGCCTGGAGTGTGTGTGATGGTGCCTCCCAGTATACCTGAAGAGGAGGCTGCCTCCATGTTCCCAGCTGGTGTCTACACCAAAGAACTGCCCTCTGGCAAGAAGTATCTACGCTACACACCACAACCTGAAGCCAAGTCAGAGCAGGAAGATACAAAGCTCTTTCAGGCTGAAAATCCTAAATCCAGTCCTTCTCAGTCCTAAAGTTCCTGCTGGTTTATTTGTCCCCAAGTGCAAAAATATCAGTGCGACTCAGTGTGAAGACGTAAAGAAATGTTCTTATTTTGACATTTTACTGTGGTATAGGGCAGCATAAACAAGTTAATAAGAAATATGTTTTGCTGTTGTTGCAAAATAATTCAAAACCTGCATTCATGAAGGTCAGCGCATCATCCAATTTACTATTTGTTCATTTTTTTCTTTTTAAATTGTGCATGAATGGTGACGTAGTGAGAGCAAATAAACTACTGTATTGTCATATGGCTGTACTCATTCTTCTTCAAGCAAGTTCACATTTAAAATCATAAACATATGAAACATGTCAATAATAGGATGGGCCCAGCATTTCTTGAAGGACTGCACATTGACCTGCACCACTGAAATGGCAAATGGACTGTACTCATAGCTCCTTTCTATCTAATACAGATTCTCAAAGATCTTTACAACACAATCTGTGTCCTCATTTACCTCCACACACATTCACACAGCACTCTACTACATCTATACAAAGATAATCTGACTCTGTACAGACTAATCAGGGCTTTAGATCACATTCATACATTGATGGGACACACATAAGAGACAATAAAGGGTTCAGTGTCTTGCCCAGGGACTCTTCAACATGTGACTGCTGGAATTGAACGCCCAACTCTCCCATTGGTCTAACCGCTCAGCCACAGCTGCCCATGGAGTGGGACAAAGAAACCACCCTGTGTTTTGGCAACATCTTAAATAACGTTAAGCACAAAGCATCAAGAAAAGAATATAAAATATCGTAGCTTATCCCTGGGGATATTTTTGGGACAGCTGTGGCTGAGTGGTTAGAGCAGTCGTCCTCCAATGGAAAAGTTGGGGATTTGATTCCACCAGCAGCCACATGCTGCAGTGTCCCTGGGCAAGACACTGAACCCCTCATTAAAGCTTCTTCCAGTTAAGCAGATAGCTAGTCAGTGTTGACCAAATCTGACCTTGAAAAACGAGTCCATGCCTTCGTTACAACCTGACTGTGCTGTAACTCACTTTATGTTGGGGTCAGTCAGGTCTCTCTTTCGTGTCTCGAGCTTGTTCAAAATGCTGCAGCTTGGTTATTAACAGGAACTTGTAGGTTTGAGCATTTCACCAGTTTTGTCCTCCCTTCACGGACTCCCTGTGCATGTCAGAATTGATTTTAAAATTCTCCTGGTGACCTTTAAGTGCATAAATGGCCTTACACCCTCATATCTCTCTGACCTATACTTCAACAACCTTCTGTTCCTTCTCGGGGGCTGAGATCACCTGATCATTTGCTTTTGGTTGCACCAAAGACCAGGCTGACGCTCAAGAGGAGATTGGGCCTTTTCAGTCATGGGCCCAAAACTTTGGAACAATCTGCCCCCCAACATTAGACAGGTCACTTATCTTCCGGTTTATAAATCTCTTTTAAAAACACACCTGTTTACACTGACGTTTAACACAGTACGACTTGATTTAGTATTTCATCGATTCTCATTGTTTTTATTTTTTCTTTTTATTTTGATGCTTTTAATTACATCTTATTATTCTCTCTTTAATTTACTGACAATCTTATTGTTAAGCACTTTGGTAACAGCTGATGTTTTAAATGTGCTTTATAAATATACTGTATATGACTTGACCAGGCCTCAGTCCATCACAGGGACAAGGACAAACGAGACAACCATCCACGCATGCACAGTGAGGACATGTAAACTCCACCCATAAAGGCCCCCTGTCGCGATTTGAACCAGGTCAACCTGCTCACTGAGAGGTAGCAGCTCTACTAACTGCACCAACATGCTGCCATCTAATAAAAATGTCTGAACATTAGTTCTGCTTGGAAATTTAAGGCTCAAAAAGCTTACCAAAATTTAAAATATTTATATAGAAGCAGTCACCCCCTTCCCCTCTGGAACGACCCTATGGTCCCAGTTTGAGAACCACTGCTTTATAATGGTTAAATAAACATTGACTTATAGTTCAAGTGAGGGAAAGCAGAGATCAAAAACATTGGAACATGCAAAAGAACAAAGTTGGCATTAATATATATATAGATATATACACACTTTAATTCAAGAGGCTGTTCCTCCAGAAACTTGTTAAGGATAAAAAACTGTTTACCTGGTGCTTCTAGACATCACATCTATGATCACCGGTTTTATTTCTCATAACTGAACTCAAATACGTCAGCCTGTTTCATCTAATTTTAAAAAGTGGGCCAAAAAGCTAAAACTCAAAAAGACAAACCAAAGTGACTGGGAGTTTTAAGATAAAAGACAATTGGCTTCCAATTCATTCACCTTAGTATCAAGGCAGTTGTCAAAAAGAAGGCGACTCCTGGTGAGGAATCTTAGAGGTTTGAGTTTAGGTAATATCATACTAAAGCATTCTGATGTCTAATGAGGTATTAGTCTTTTCTCATAGAGATTTTTTTAAATATTCATCAACTAAAGCAACAGTGAGCCCTGTGAATGAATTGAAATGCACTGTTCACCTGCGCATCGTTTGTTTTAAAAACAATCTCTGAGGATGATGTGGTAGACTTTGGTGACTATTTCTTGTTTTTGTCATTTTTTCCATCTTTTTCTGTTGGAGCACTTCCTCTTGCTTCTTCCTCAGTACTGGGGCAGCAAGCTCATGAGGTTCATGCTCCAGATTGTTTATTTAGAAGTGTTTACATCATGTGATCAGTTCCATGTTTAAAGGGATCACTGACGCACAGTGTGGAGTGTGTGTATAGAAAATCCACTCTTGAGTTTTAGCCTCTGCAGTGAGTGCAGCCGCCCTCTACATGAGGCAGTGTCTTTGTCTTTATGACAAGTGGGTGATGACAACTGACTGTGGTGACCTTCTCCAAGCCCAGCAAAGGAACCAGTTCTGCCCTGAGATCTGGCACCAGAACGAATAGTTTGGCAAAGAGACCTTCCCCTGGCTTCACTCTTCAGCAGAGTCCTGTGTGGGGACCAGGAGCCTATTTCATGAGAGGGAATGAAGCGGTTAGAGCACAGCATGTATGACAGTCTGGCACTGCATTGTGACGACCCCACAGATGGGTAGTAATGAGTCAGGTTTCCTGTGGGTTCTTGGCGTTACTAATGCCAGACGGAGAACTTGTCCAGCCTTGAGCTACTGTCCCGGGACATACGGCCAGCTGATGGAGCTTCCGGAGAGTTGCATGTCACGGATCAACGTCTCAATGGGGGTCTTTCCGACCAGGCGCATAAAAAAGAGCTGGGAGATGAGGTTGGCAGGGACGGCACGCAGGGCGGGCAGGCGCAGGAGCAGGCGGCCAAAGCGCTGAGGCTGACTCGGATACTGCATCCTCTCGTACTCCGTCAGCGCCACCTGAGCCTTCTCCTGCAGAGACTCCACATGAACTGGGTCTGTCAAACCGCAGGCATCTGAGAGGCAGGGAGAGAGGCAGTTAATGGTGTGGGCTGGTTACATCAAAAGTTGTGATGAGCTCAGAGAAAAGTTAAAACACTAACACATTATGATATAAAACACTCTTGATGAGATCTTACACAAACAGCACATTGTAAAATATTTGCTCTATAATAAACACAAAACTCACGCACTTTATATTCATAAGAACAAATATTTGTGTGTTGCAGTTTGTTCCAGATTTAGTACTGGTGTCGCCAACAACATTTGAACAGGAGACAGAATTTTTCAGAGTCTAGCATTCCTCGAAAGAATGCTTATCGCACATCAACTTTCACACCAGAGGTTTGGACTATGATCATCTTGTGCTGAGAAATGACAGTTGTAGGCTAGGGATGTGTGATATGGCATAAAATTTATATCACGATATGTATTGTGAAGGGTGACGATAACGATATATATCACAATGTTTTTTGTATAAAACTTGCAATAGGAATTATCATGGTATCGGTTGATATTAACGTTAAACATCATTATTGGATATTGGTCATTCCATTAAAATAACTCGCCAATATAAAAGGCGTTGTTTTTGCCTGCAGCAGCAGCACGTGATGACGTTGCAGCACAACGTGATGACCTGATCTCACAGCGGAGAGGAAAATTCAAAATGTCGATTGTGTGGAAGTTTTTTTTGTTGGTGAGGCTGTCGGATTCTGAAAATTTTTGGACAACGTTGAGCCTTGCTACATTGTCCCCAGTTGGAGATATTTTTCCGGCGTAACGTTACCTGAGTTACAAGCCGTCATTTCTGACATCATTGAGAAGCTAATAGCAGATAGCACAACTTGTTGGGTGAATTTTACCACAGACATTTGGACGTCGTGTTAGCCCCGTTAGCATGATTACTCTTACAGCACAATGGATAGACAAAAACTTTTAACTTAAAGTTTGTCCTTCATGCACAGGAGTGCAGAGGATCCACACTGCAGCTAGGAACCTGGAACAAGCCTCCACATGTGAGACAGCATCACAGGTGACTAATGATAATAAATAACATTTAACACTTTTCATTTAATATAAGTTAAAGTTCTATGCATACCATATGGCCGTTACTGAATATATATCACCAGCTCTTACAGATGTTGCACAAGTTTTGTAGCAAATAAGCCTAAATAAGAGGACTATGTTCTGACAAAGGAACATATATAAAATATCTGTATCGGAATCGGTTATCACCTGAATAAGTTTTAACATATCGGCATATCGGATATCAGCCAAAAATCCAATATCGTTCATCCCTACAATATATAATATAAAACTTATTTGGCCGATAACAGACACCAAAACCTTTTTTTTCCTAGACCTACTTACAAAGACTACTGTATTTTTCGGCCCACATTTATAAATCAATGTCTGGCTGAGATATGACCGTTTTCATTCATTCTGACTGAAAACATGGAACACTACCATTTTCAGGCACTAGATGGCACCCGAGTAGTATGGCATGCCGTTGGGTTATGTAATAGGTAAAAGTGGCTATTAATGACACAGTCGGCTTACCATAGCTTGCACCTTCGTCCAGCTTGCTTGGAGCAACCGTCAAATCAGCTTCATTTTGCTGCGTCGCCCCAGAGAAATGCAGCTGATTTGACCATTACAGTGCATTTATTAAGTAAAAGTTCAACTGAGACACACCTTTACTATAATGTAGAGCAAACAAATAATTGTTTTTAAGTGTTAATCTTGTTAAATTCTTGCTAAAGTCCTCCCGTGCACACTCCCGCGGCTGCCATTTTGCAGCCAATCAATTTTTGGCACAACACCGACCCACATTTCTGGGATGTCAGAGTCGACGCATAATAGATGCGACTTATATGGCAAAGTGAAGTATTTATGTTTTTTCCACTTTATTAAGACATATTTGGACTGATGCGATGTGTACGGTGGAAAACAGAGTATATATCTTTCTCTGCTGTGGAATTAAAACACTACATTATTCTGCATGGTCTTTGTCGGTTTGGCCTGATCCCAAATGCAGATGACAAAAAGAGGCTGAAAGTGATGTAACACTTCAACTTGGATTATGTTTAATGTCAAATTTATTCATGACATGTACTCTCTCTAACACAATGACAACACTCGAACAGTGCACGTCTGTGCATTTTCACAAATCTAAACTCAACCTGTTCACAAGCGACGAGTGAAAAGTGTATAAGTAGTAGTGCATTAATAGATACACTTGACTGTTTCTTTAATTAAAAAATAACTTAAAACAGAAATCTTTTATATCAGTGAGTTATTTTGATGGAAAGGTCCATGTCCGATATTTAAGTTTATCGTTAATATCAGCCGATACCATGCTGATAATATTGTGCATCCCACTTGTTTTTGTTTTCATTCTTGATGTAAAATCAATGAAAAGACTGATGAAATAAGGATGACTGGAGACGTCTGCACCAGAGGCCCAGCGGGCCTGCTTCTGTCTCACCAGCTCAAATTGTTTGAAGAGTGTGGCGACAAGTAAAGTTTTAGACATTCGTTTAAAACTTCATGCACAACTGGTCACACACCGGAGAGTCTTAAAAAGTTACCAAGACGTACAGAGCAGGCAGACGGTGTTGCAGGTGTGTGTGCTCTTACATGTGGACGTGTGGAGGTTGGAAGCGGCTCTGGTTGATATTGTAATGTGTGAAGGCCTGCGTGGGGTTGGAGCTGTACTCGTCCACTGTGATGGTCACTTTGCCATGAGCCATCCTTCCGCCGTTTGGACATGAGACGCCGTTCGATCAGCGGGATTCAGCAGCGAGCCGTGCGGCGGTCATCCTCCAGAGCCGCTCAAGAAGCCCAGGAATCCTCCCAGCCCAGCACTCCCACCTTGACACACTGCAGCCTGCAGCAGAACACACACACACACACACACACACACATCAGCTGCTGCACATAACATAAAGAAAACTGTCATCGGCATAAAACAGTATGTGAACAAGGTGATTCTTAAAGAGGTGTTAGACCCCACCACACACACACACCAAGAAAAAATAACCACTATCTGAATGCACCATCACAATTTGTTTTTTAAAAAAAGCACCTAAAACTAATATTTCACACGCAAAGAGGTATAAAAAACATGTTAAGTAGAAAGTGAACATAGGGTCGTTATTTTATAGGTTGTAGTTTGACTTGTGGAGCGTGAAACATCTCTACTTTAATTTAAAACACTGTCAATTCAAACAGAACGGTGGAAAACCTAACACGGGTCTGAAAAGATGGTCCTGCAAAATCTAGCAGCTCTGCGACTTGAAAACCTGTTGGTTCTGATGCAAACGTGTCCAGATATTTAAAAAAAAAAAAAAACAATGGGTTGATTAGAATAAAAAGAAAACATGGATTTCCCGTTTAAAAAAAAATCTTGCCTAAAAGTCTCAGCCAGTCAAAAAGTTGCTGTAAAGTCTTCAGAGGGTGCACATGCAGCAGGTCTGCCTCCCCACACGCCAACATTCAAAATGAAACCAGGAGGTTCCAGAGGAACATCTGAAGACGTCTTTGCACGGCGTTGAAGATGTCTGAGCAGTTCTGCATCGCTCACCTGGCTCTCCTGCACGCCTCCTTGCACCTCCTTCCTTCTCTGACCTGCCTGACTGCAAGGCAAGCGTTTGACGTGCGTTTTATACCAGATGGTCCTGATGCAACCACAGACCAGAAGGAAACATCATATTTATATAAAACCTCCCACTTCAACACGTCTCCAGCAGCACGGCTCACGTAATGCTGACAGAAGCACCAGCTTCTCCTCGAACGCTCCCAGTTTCACATAAAACATTGATTTATATTTTCTGGGTCAGTGCATGTTTACTTCCCCTCATGCTAATTCCAGTCAGTGGGTTTAATCCCTGCACAAGAATAAAAATAAAAACTGTAAATTTATTCAGATTTATTTTTTAAAAACTGTAAATTTATTCAGATTTATTTTTTTAAAACGAGACAAAGTGTGATCAGCTCTGCACAATATATTTACACCAAGAAGAATTATTATTATTATTATTCCAGGTGCTGCTGCTAAATAATTAATTTCTTCTTTTTAAATTATTCTAACCTGACACACTTGTAGTAATAATAATAATAGTAGTAGTAGACACGTGCACGCGCGCCACTCATTAAAAGGAGTTTTAAATGGAGGTTATGGTTCGCAGCACGCCTCGCGCGCTCCTCGGCGCGTGCCACAGCCAGCTCGCCTGTCTGTCTGTCTGCCTTGTGGCTGCAGTAGCTGCAACTAGCTGTAGCTTTAGCTGCTAGAAGCTGCGGAGGAGACACGTTTCCAGGAGGCTGCAGCTTGGCGCTCAGCCGCCTCCTCCGCGGCGGAGCACGGACGCGAGCGCGGCTCCTGGTGGCGGACTTCTCCCCCGGGGAGCAGCGGAGGCGCCGCTCGCAGCGACAGAAAGCCTCCTGAACTCAAACAGTAAAAAAAAAGGGGAGTGAGGTGGTCGGAGTCGCAGCACCTCCGCGGTAACCTCCTGCTCCGCTTCGGAAATGACAAGCCACCTTTAACCGAGCGCTTTGTGCGAGGACTGTGTGTTCTCCTCCCGCCTCCTCCTGTCTCCTCCCGCCCGTTTCGGCTTCCGAAGCACAGAAAGGTTGCTCTACCTTCGTGGTGTGGAGGCTCGGTTCTCCTGCGGGGGTGTCTCTGGCCCGGGGAGGAGAGTCGGGTCGGGGTCGCCCTCTTCTACGCGGCGGAGGGACACGGATCCATGCGGCGGCGGAGCGGGGTGAAGGGTCCGGGGCTCTGCGGTAATGTGCGCGTGCAGGGCAGAACCTTCGACCCGGCGGGACCTCCTCTCTGCTCCTGTGGAAGGAGAGCCAGACGAGGAGGCGGGGAGCGGGCGAGAGACGCTGACAGACAGGAGGAGAGAGAGGAGCAGCCCCGGAGCCGGAGTGCAGTGAGTCGGAGCTGCCACTGGGGTCAGAGAGCAGAGAGAGGAGCAGGGAGCGAGCACAACCCCGCGCTTCACCGTGCGCGCGCCCGCCGGCGGGCACACGCACGGCGAGGCGCTCTGTCCTCTTTGCTGCGTTCACTTACCGTCGGAAATTATGCTTCCTATAGAGAACCACACGGAGGCGACTCGATGAGCACAAGGAGCAGAATGATGCGGTAAAATGTGAATAAAAATAAAATGTATTAAACTGTCACGTGTTGATTAAACAGACGTGTATGTAAAACAAATTAATTAAAGATTTAGTCTGGTTGATGATTAACAATTAAAATAATAAAGTTTTTTTCTCTTTTTACTTACAAATTTCAAATACAGGTAGTCCTCGACTTAAGGCGCCCTCGACTTACGGCAACTCGGACTTAAGAACGGGTGTGCGGCGCAGCGTTAACATACATTTTACATTTATTTCCTCGACTTACAGCAAAAATCCGGACTTACGAACGGGTTTGCGGCGCAGAATAATGAGTTCCGACTTACGTTAAAATCGGGTTACGGACGGTTTGTAGGTACGGAACCCGTTCATAAGGCGAGGACTACCTGTACTGTATTGCCTTGCTGCAGCTGTAAAACTCTTTCATTATGCTGTCATTTTATTTAAATCCTGAGCTTGTGCTTACACAAGTGCTTATCTGCTCACACACACTCATGTTCGTGCTGCTGTTGTTCAGCATATTGTTTCTGTACTACTAGTGCTTAGTGTATTTCTTAGTTTAACATATTTCTCAGTTCATATCTTAGATCTTATTACTGTTAATTTTCTTACAGTTTATACTTTTGTTGTATGTTACTGGGACCCTGTGTGCACAATTTCGTTCCACCATATGTACCACATATGACGTGAATGAAAATAAAGAATCTTGACCTTGATGGTTTTGTTGTTGCTGTTTTGTTGTTTGTTTGTTTGGTTTTATTTTATTTATTTATTTTTTTGGGGGGGAGGGGGTGGAACAATTCTCTTTAACTAAATGTAAGTAATTTAGAAATCTTATTTTTCAATTTAAATAAAAACATATGCAGCTAGTGATTTGTTTGCTGTTATAATTCATGTTAATTCTGTTTTTTGTTTGTTTGTTTTGTTTAATTATATATATAATACCAATTTACAGCAAAAGTCTGCCCGGGGTATTTTACAAGAAAAAAAAAAAAAAATCTGATTCAAGTCACAAAAAAGTTCAATCGTGTCATCTGGACAGATTCTTTTTGGAAAAAACGTTTTGGCTTTCTTCTGAAAGACTTCATCATTACATGACTTCACTTTTTTGTTATTTATTGACCTGGATGATTGAGCATACTGACTCTTTTCTTTTTTCTAATTCAAGTCAATTCTAATTTAACTATTCTAATCAAATTCATGTACTTTTCATGAATTGTATATGCATTAATCAAATCAATGGCATTTAGTTCAACATACAGTGTTCAGAAATGTATCATAAAAAGCATATGTGATTTTTAATTTTTTTGGAGTAAGCCTAAGCCATCAACATGTAGGGTGCTACAACTAGGACCAGAACCTGGAAGATGAAGTAACAAAGATTAAGCGCCCCCTAGTGGCAGGCTGCAGTGCAGTTTTTAGGTCCTGCTCCTCCATGGAAACAAATGAAACATTTTCCTGACCCAAAAAAAAATTCTGATCTTCCTTTATTTTCAGGTGTTGATCTTTTAGCGTAACAGTGTTTGATTAGCATAAATCTTAGTATATAGCTTAGGGCCTTATTTACTGTTTCTTTTTATACTTTATATTTTGCTATTTTTGATTGTAACTAGGACCCTGTGTACATAGTTTTTTTCCACCTCATGAACCACATGTGATGGGAATGACAATAAAGTTGACCTGAGCTTGATTTTTGTTGATTCATGGAGTTATTACCTTGCTTCTGTTTGTAATTTCAGTTTTATGAGACCTACAAAGTGTTGTGTTACAGTGTGACAGTCTGTTTGGAGAGCTGGGAGGATGTGCAGACAGGACGTGTGTATTTAAGGTACAGCCTCACATCATAGTCTGCAGCTGACCGCAAAAATACAACACAGTACTATTTAAAAAAGCTGATATTTTGGCTTTAATATGAACAGTGGAAGGTTACAGGCGTCACTTCGTCCATCTTTATCTAGTAGTCCAATTGCAGAGCTCTGCAGAACCTTGTAGTGAGGGTTTTTGTCTCCTCCCACAAACCAAACACAACTGTTGTAGGCTATTGTGTATTTGTTAATGTGGTGCAAGTGTGAATGTTTCTCTGACTCGTTCCTCTCGGAGGCCTTGTGAGGGACGGTGACCTGTCCAGGGTGTCCATGGACATTGGAGGCATAGCTTTCCACAGACACTGAATGGGAGCAAGCGGGTTAAGAGAATGGATGAAATCAGTTATTCAAATCAATCACCGATATGTACTAAAAGAAAGCTTTTCAATTGCTGTGTGATCAAATCTTAGAAAATTCTAATGTTTTTAAAAAGGTAAAACTATTGTCTTTATTTTTCTCTGCACCGTGCAAGCTGCTTATGAACAAGTTTCACCCTGCATGTGTCCTGGATCTAAAGCACTGCTACAGTCAGAATCCTTAACAAACCATTAGCACTGGCTCTGCCCTCTGGAAGAGAAACAAAAATAACACCAGACTTGGCATGATACCATAAATATATTTTATCGTTATGAAGGTTAAAAACCCCAGATGAATAAGTAAAAGCATGAACAACAGCCGAAGGAACAACCCACAGCTGAATGACTCAGCTGAGAGCTCTTCTTAAATCCCTGCTCTGTATCGTGTGCTTCTCACTGGTCCTTAAAAAGTTTGGGTTTTGATGTGCTTCAGGCTCACGTGTCTTGTGACATAACATACAGTAAATACATATTCTTCAAAATCCAATAAAGTAGGTTTCCAGTTGTTGCACTTTTAACTTTTGTGGAGAAAACTGTTTCAACCGAAGAATTCTGGTGTGAATGCAGACACACGAATCAGTCCATAAATCCCTGAATGTTACATTATTTTTTCATGTAAACTTAGCATGCATGAATCCTGAGTGCACTGTTTGCTGAAAAGACTGACCTGAAATATGTCTCTTTAGGATTACAGATGTGTGGGAACTGGTGCTGCAGTGTTGAAGGGGAAAATGCATGATTTGAAGGCAGCTTGGCACTTTTGGGTTCACACTACTAATGAGTACCTGTGGGAATGAATGTATCTATAATTTGAAATGGGGCAACACAGTTTCCAAAAATGGGTAAATCTTGCAACTTGATAATGAGGTTAAAAAAAAAACAAACAACATGAAGACATCAAAGTTCATGCCCAATCATCCAGGAACAAAATCCAATAACAGTCAGTCAGGTCATCTCAACAGTTTCTTTTTTGTGGAAAGACGTTTCGCCCTCTATCCAGGGGGCTTCATCAGTACGAGGAGTCCCAGACTTCTGTTTACCCCACCAAGAAATAAACTCCTTAAGTGGACCAACCAGTTTGCTGGTCATAAGATGGTTTCTGGGGGCTGTCCTGTCCCTCGTCGACTCCTCCCAGGCAGGCAGCCATAACCAAAGTGGTTAAAGACATCAAAGTTCATGCACAATCATCCAGGTACAAAATCCAATAACGGTCAGTCGGATCATCTGGACAGTTTCTTTTTGTGGAGAGACGTTTTGCCCTCTATGGAAGGTTAAGTACGCCCGGCCATAGTAAAAGTGGTTCAAGACATCAAAGTTCATGCTTAAGGTTTAATGCACTGATCATAAATTCATTGTCTTCCATAAAAGTTTGTCTTTAATCTCTTCAAATGAACAAATGTACTTACTGAGATTTTATTTTTTACTCATGACAAATTTAGATTTTGTAAAAAAAATTTTAAAAAAATCACGACAGCTTTTTTGACTTCCTTCTTGATTTATGTTGTTACTTTAGTCCTTTTACTTAAACCTTCCATATTATCTTTTACCCGCTTCTTCCTGTACTTAAACCTTTCCAGGAAATTTTTTTTTGTTAGTTATAGTAATAAACACCAACCGACTAATGAAAGCATTAAAATATATCAACATCATGGCAGGAACTATCACATCTTAAACTATTCTAGTTTAAGTTGTATCTTCATGCGCACTGATTCCTGCGGCTGCTGCCAAAAAGACAATTTCTTATAATTTTTTGTTGCATCTAAAACAGCCAAATATAAACAAAATATATCATCTGAACAAATTTATTTGCAAATTTGAAATGTTTGCATTTTTTATGAGTTAACTGGATTCTGTACACAGATTTTAAAACTGGAATAAGCTGAACAAGTGGAGGGTTAAAACAGATTTAGCGTGAACGTCTAAAAAATGTTTTCCTTTATCATCTGTATGAAAAAATATAATCATAATGTTATTCATTTGAGGGTAAAACAAAAAAGACTTCAGCTAAATATCTATTATAGAACTCCAATAATATATAAACTTGATCCTGCAGTTTTTCCTGTTGTGCTAATTTATGTACTGTATATGTTTTCTTGCTGTGTGTGTGTGTGTGTGTGTGTGTGTGTCTGTGTGTCTGTCTGTTTTCTTTGGTAATTTTTGTCAACACAAATAAACTAACAGGGACAGGTTGAAGAGCAAAGTGCACAAAGAAATAAAAACAAACTAATTATTCAAAATAAAAGCATTTTTACGTTGTTGTTTTTCTTTCATCTAATCCCTTCTGTGGGGCTCACCACACCACGTGAACTTTAAAGTGTATGTGACATGATGTTGGAATTATGCATAAAGTGGCACAACATATGTATGTTGTCTCATTCCACCATTTTCTTTTTTACAAGGAATATGATAAAGCAATGAAAATTTGATTTAAAGGTGATTTTAAACTTGGCGCCGTGTTTCGTCACTGGAAATCCGGGTACTTCCGCATACGACGTCTGTGACGTAGAGACAGGAACGTCTGTCAGAGAGGGTGTAATTATAACGCAGTGTAACTGTCTTCAAGATTGCCTTTTTTTTTTTTTTACTTGACGTTGTGTCGCAATCTACACAAGAAGGTGTTTACAGGTGTGCCGTGGGTGAAGCAACATATTTATGGATTTTTTCCCCCCATATTTTTAGACCAATTTTTGGTTGAGATATGACCATTTTTCATTTTAGCAAAAAAATGGTGCAGTACCACTTTCGGCCGCTAGGGTCCACCGACCATTCGCTGCTCATCTGTCTGGCAGATGTATATGTATATGTATGTATATATTTTACCTCTTTGGGATCTGAAGAATGGCAGGACATATGTATAAATAAGAGCACAACAACAAACTCCAGACCTTGGAGAGAGTTTGGGTGGAAAAACCTCAATAGGTTTTACATTACACCTAAGAAACAGTACACAAACCAAATCTCATTTATCAAGTTGGAGAATGTGTGGAAATATAGAAGCTAGGGGTGTAACGGTACGCTAAAATCACATTTCGGTTCGGTTCAATTACAAGGAAGGTCCGGGTCGGTTAATTTTTGGTACAAAAAAAAAAAAAAAAGACAAAATACAAAATTATAAAATGTTTATTTTGAAAATATACCAAGTAAACAATACGGTTGTATAAAAATAAATAAAAGCAACCCATTTGGATGATATTTTAAATAAACGGCACTCTTTATAATAAACTATACTAACAATAATAAAAAATCTTAATAAATACAATAACAGTCAGAACCAGAACAATGAGCAGCAACAGAAAGTTTACAATCTAATTAATCAAGTTTTAAGTTTTTGTCCAAAAAGACCAACTTGTACACATTTTCTGTCAAAAGCACAGATCTAGTTGCAGTGAATATCTCCAGCAGTGGAGAAAACCATCTCACTAAAAACAGTAGCTGCAGTGTGGCTGTATTTGTCCTCATTACTCACAAGCTCTTCTTGGACCTGCTCCCCCAGGTGGGACAGGTCCCTGGAAAAGTTCAGAGTTCAGTCATCACACACTTC
>JARVGS010000760.1:41000733-41014240 GCA_031762315.1 Hypsolebias antenori | reverse complement strand
CTGTGAATACACGCTCCTGCCTGTGACAACACACTACTGCCTGTGAATACACACTCCTGCCTGTGAATACACACTCCTGCCTGTGAATACACACTACTGCCTGTGACTACACACTCCTGCCTGTGAATACACGCTCCTGTCTGTGACAACACACTCCTGCCTGTGAAAACACGCTCCTGCCTGTGAATACACACTTCTGCCTGTGAATACACACTTCTGCCTGTAATGCACACTCCTGCCTGTGAAAACACACTCCTGCCTGTGATGACACTCCTGCCTGTGAATACACGCTCCTGTCTGTGACAACACACTCCTGCCTGTGAAAACACACTCCTCCTGCCTGTGAATACACACTTCTGCCTGTGAATACACACTCCTGACTGTGAATGCACACTCCTGCCTGTGAATACACACTTCTGCCTGTGAATACACACTCCTGGCTGTAAATACACACTCCTGCCTGTGATGACACACTCCTGCCTGTGATGACACACTCCTGCCTTTGATGACACACTCCTGGCTGTAAATACACACTCCTGCCTGTGAAGACACACTCCTGTCTGTGAAGACACACTCCTGCCTGTGAGGACACACTTCTGCCTGTGATGACACAATCCTGCCTGTGAAGACACACTTCTGCCTGTGAATACACACTTCTGCCTGTGATGACACACTCCTGCCTGTGAAGACACACTCCTGCCTGTGCCCAGTCCCTGGCATGACGTCATCAGCCTTTGATAATCATCGGCCGTGTGTTCGAATGTTTCCTTGAGTTATTTGTTTAAGTTTTTTTTTACCCTTGCGTAGCCCAAATGTGAATAAACATAAAACCATCATATTCTACAACAATGATGACCCCTTAAGAGCACTTGGGACTATAATGGTGGATGTTGGACTTTAACTTTTATAAAGCCTTAGCTGCTGGTGTGTTTTATGTGTATGAATGTTTGTATAGCAGGGGCCCCGATGTTGTCCCGTCTGCTGGAAGCAGGGCCCACCCAGTTTTCCACTCCGTTAGGTTTTATGGTGGCTGCAGACTCTGCCTCGGGTGTTTCTGTCTCTGCTGCCACTCCCGTTCCTGCAGACCCCACAGTCTCAGCAACTACAGGTTTGCTCACTTCTCACCTGTAAGAACAAATCTGAAGATGCCAGCTTACGCAGAGAAGATCACAGTTGTGACAACAGTAATATTTCTGGTTGAAAATGTGCAGAGGTGGATGTGACGGCCCCATCTGAGCAGCCGGAGCGCCATCCTGAATCTACCGAAGAAAAGGTGACGCAGCTCAGCGACGAGGACGTGACCGTGTCCTACATGGGAGACGAGCTGGACCTGAAGACAGTGGGAGACATTATTGCCATCATTGAAGACAAGGTTTGAGAATATTTATTTTAAAGTGGTTCATGTTTGTTTGTTCACCAGCTCACTGGTAGATTTAGTGAATTTCTGCGCTATAAAACTACTTTAAAGATTTTATCGTATTTCTTTGCCCTACAGGCAGATGAGGCTGCAGAGGCTTTGGATGCAGCTGCAGTTGAAGCTGCTCTATCCCTCTGTGAGGAGAACGTCCACGCTCTAGCTGGATCCTGGGCAACCGGGCCGTTCCAGCCCCAGGAGCCTCACCCCACAGTGTCTGTGGTGGTCACACAGTCCTCATCCTTTCATCACAGCCTGGAAGGGGGAGCAGACGCTTCACTCTCGTCTCTGTACAGCAGTCAAGAAAACAGCCTCACGGTGTTTCCTGTGGAACTGAGGAGCCTTCCTCTCAGCTCCTCATGCAGCTCAAAGACTTTGGAGCGCTGCCGCGGTGCAACGCCTCCACAGGCCGATGCAACAAGAGAGACCGAGGAGGCAGGGGACCCTAACAAACAAGCTTTAATGGATGGCAGCAAAGAACGGGAAAGGGAAAATAAGCCACAGCAACTATATGAAAAAGACTATAGAGGTATGCACACTTAAAGGGATAGTTCAGGTCTTCTGAAGTGAACTTCTGTGGAAAGGTTAAAATCAAAGAAACAACATTTTTGCAAAAATGAAGTTTGAATGCTGAGTGCTGAATGATTGCTGAAACAAATGTTAAAGCTAAAAGAAGCAGAACACTCAAATGTAGCAAATGCTATAATTTACAGGCTAGCCAAATGTAGAAAAAGCTAGCATTGAGTTAAAATAGCAAAAGTGAAGCTAAAATTAGAAAGGGTCTAGCTTAAATAAAAGATTAGCTAAAGTATCAACAGGCTAACTAGAAGCTAAAAGTATTAGAATAGTCCCTACAAGCTAAATGTACCAGAATGGTAGCTACATGCAAAAAGTAACAAAAAGCTGGTAGTTAACAGTAGCACAGTAACAAGTGATACCTAAATTAACAATAAGCTAGTAAAATGCCAGCTAAAACCTAAAAGTAGTAGAATGTTAGCTAAAATTTTAAAATGGCATGAGACAAAAATAGAACCAAGAATGCTGTAACAAAATTCAATGATATTTTTTTTCTTAAGAATTTAAGAGATTTTAATATATTTCAGTGGAAAAATATTTGTAAATAAAGTTAAATTTTGTGAAAAATATAAAAGTTAAAAGAACCAAAACAGTAAGAGTTACAGCAATCCACTTTAGTCCTGGCTCCATTTGGACTAGCTGTTAGCGTGTCAGTTCGGTCATAATTAATCTACAACCTATGACAGGTAAGATACTGATTGTTCATAAATCTTCCACAGAACCCTACTTTTAAAGCTCTAGATTATTGCTTTAAGCTGAAGTGTTTGCATTAAAAGTAATTTTTAAAAAAATGTTTTCTTTCCTGTTGTACTCTGTGTTTCTTGGCAGACTCAGTATTACAAGATAACTCACAGACTGACTGGCAGCCCGAGGTAAAAACACACAAAATGTTTACTGTTGTTTTACTGACGTGCAACATGTCGAGCTCCACAGCATGAGTCTCCATCTCTCCGGAACAGGAGACAAAGGTGGAGGATGGAGTCAGTATTGGTGAAGGGGAAGACTCCTCTGAGGCCAAAGCAGACAGCGAGGTCATCGAGCTCGAGGTGTGCGAAGAGGACGAAGGTGACGAGGTGGAGGAGTTCTTCTCAGAACCGGACGGGGAAATGGAGCTAGAACCTGCAGCCAGTGAGAGCGAGGACGGCTACAGCCTTCACACGGCGTCCTCGTCTCTACAGCTCCACACAACCGCAGACTCAATCCCCAGCAGCCCCACCTCATCGCAGTTGTGAGTGGCACAAACTCAAACACAGTCTGCAGGGAAATCCTCATTTGTGAGATGGTGGTGACAGTTACCTCCAAGATGGCGCCTCATTTTCTGCTTCCTTAAGACGTTTGCATGTCTTCCACTTCCTTCTCCTCTACCATCATGTTGCAGTTCGATGTGCAGTGAGGACCTGGAAGCTCTGCAGGCTCACAAGATCTGGAAGAAAGCCATAATGCTTGTGTGGCGCGCAGCAGCCAATCACAGGTCAGAGAGAGCCATCTACGGCCACTGATGCACATCTCATATACAACATTCCCTGCAGTTAATTCTGTGCCCTGAGGTGTAAATGAACAACGTTTGGAAAAAAACGGAATTTAATTAGGGAAAAAAAAACACAACAACATTTGAACAAAACAGAATTACATTACGCCAAAGCGGAAGTGGCCAAAGTGGAAGTGGCCGAAGGGAAGTGGCCAAAGCAGAAGTGACCAAAGTGGAAGTGGCCGGAATCACTTTTTTTTAAATGGAAGTACATTTGAAAAAAACTGAATTACATTAAGCCAAAGCTGAAGTAGCTGAAGTGGAAGTGGCCAACGCAGAAGTGACTGGAATCACATTTGAAAAAAATGGAACTACGTTCAAAAAAACAGAATTACATTTGAAAAACCGGAATTACATTAAGCCAAACCGTAAGCGTTTTTTTTTCTCCCTTATTAACAACATAAAACAACAGAACAATGTACAGTAAAAAGTACCGTAACATATACCGGTACTGTATTTTTTAATCCCCCATGAAAATAAATTTTGAAATATCGTCTTTTTTTTTTCTTTAATTTTGGATTCTCAATTAAAAAACAACCCAACAACTAGTACATGGACCTCACACCCTTCACGAGAGTTTGTATTTGTATCTTCTTACTATATATTGTCCTGTTGTTAATAAAAATAATAAACACTTATGGTTTGGCTAAATTTCATTCAATTTTTTCAAATGTTGTGGGTTTTTTTTTTTTTTCCCCAAATTTATTTTGTTTTTTTGAAATGTAATTCCATCTTTTCAAATGCTGGTGAAGATTCGGAGTCATCCAGGACATGATAAAATCAAAAAACTTTCAATACAGAACCAACTGGACTTTATTTGTTACAGAAGACGTTTCGCTTTTCATCCGAGGAGCTTTCTCAACTCAAAGAAGTAGAGTTTGGGAGTGAGGTTTTAAAGGCTGAGATAAGATACACACATACCTATGTAGATTGACAAATCACACCTCACACCTTAAACAGTAGGGGTTTCTTAAGGTTTTTGTTAGTCTAATTCACAGATGAGCCCCCTCTGTTCCCATCAGGTGTGAAAATCGTCTAGGAATCAGACCTAGCTGCATTATACGTTTTTGAACGTTGGAACCTGAGACCTCCTCCCCTGTTAAGAGAAGGTTTTTCTCGCTTAATATAAACAACTTAATTTAAACAGTCTTCTGTTACAAATAAAGTCCAGTTGTTTCTGTATTGAACGTTTTTTTTGATTTTATATGTCCTGGATGACTGAGAATCTTCACCAGCAAATATCCAAGTTGGCTGCCATCATGTACATGTAAAGAGATCACCTCAATCATTTGAGGAAACTATGCTTTCTAATTTTTATTTTGCTAAATGTATAGTTTCTTCAAAATTTTGGGGGCCCATTGGGGTGACTGAAGATTAATTTATGGTGGGCAAGGCCACCATTGGTCACCCCCAGGCTCCACCTGGCCGTGGATCAAATTGCTCCTTTCACTCACCAGGATCCATCACACTGCGTTGCCTTAGACAAGTTTGTTAAGTTTCAGTTTAAAACATTTTTTGTTTGAAGTGGAGGTGCATGACTTATTAGCAGTCAGTATCTAACCTGCAGTAGACAGCAGTCAGAGAGATCTCAGTTTGAAGAATCGGACAGGAATTTGTAGACAGCTAAACAACTTAGACCCAAAAAAATCTTCATCCCATTTTGAAAAAAAAAAATCTTTTTTTTCATTATTTTTGAGTCAATTTATAAAGAAACCATTGATAAAGCAGAAAAAAAACCAACATGGAAAAAGTCATGATTTTCTACTGTAACACACACTTGTGTGCTATAGTATTGCTATATACAGTAGTCCCTCACTACTTGACAGTTAGATTATCGCGGACTTGCTGTATTACTTCTTCTTCCAGGATTTCCCTCTTCAGGGTCTCCACAGCAAGTCATCCTCCTCCACCTCACTTTGTCCTCACTCCAACTACCTCCATGTCCTCTCTAACTGCATCCATATATCTCCTCTCCTCCTCTCTCGCTGTATTGCGGTTTTTCAAAATAAGATTGGACATGACAACTGGCTGATTGATGGATGAGCCTCACAATTGGCATGGGATTTTTTTTATTTAAAATGCGATACTTTCAATTACTTTGAACCTGCTGCAACTGTGTGCAGCTCACAGCTGCAGGAGAAGCTCCCTCCTATAACGTCAGATCTCCGCTCTGCAGCAGAGATGTGGGCGTGGCCAAGAGCAATGGCAGGTGGCAGACAGCAGCGGTGGCAGAGAGCAGAGATCATGACAGGCTGTGCTCTTTTTTGAGCATTTGGAGTTTAAAAAATTGTTAGGGACATTGCAAGAGTGTGGGAAGGGTTTAAAACACCTTTATATAAACTTGTACACCTGTATAAATACTAACAAACTACTTACTACTACCGTAAATACTAAAATAAACTACAAAGTACTACTTACTACTACTTGTGTACCTAATTTCGTTCCAGCTCATGCACCACATACTGTATCCTTACTTCGAGCTTTTTTACCTTTTGTGAAGGGTGTGGGCCCAAGCCCCCGTGATAAGTGAGGGACTAATGTATTGTAAAATTGCTCTTTTGTTCTGAATCTGGTGCAGCCAGACAGTCAAACTGTTACCAAACTAAATATTCGGACGGATGTGAAATCACAGTTGGCTGTTCACGGCAGCATGGCCTCCATTATACAGTTCGCTCATCTGCATAGAGTTTTGTGTGATTCTGTATTGATAGTGTGAACAAAGTGGCTCACAGTGATGATCAATATCAGTATCAGAGCTGGAGTTAGGGATCATTGAGGCTCTGTAGTTTATTTTGGCCTCAGATTCAAAACAGACTGATTCATGAGGTCTTAATGTTTTGATGCTTTGAAAAATCACACTTCAATCACTGAAAACTGATGTAAACAAGCGTAGTCTTATAAACTCATACTATTCATCCTGTGCTTATATTTCTGCAGAGCTAAAATGAAGTTACTGTAGAATAGTTTCACAAATGTTGTTAAGATAGATGTAATCCTTGTTCTGTCTGATAGTAGTTTTTAAAACAAGAAATTGAAAACAATTTGGACTGCAAATTATTAAAATGTCATTTTCTTTTAATAATCTAATTTAAGTATGTTTAATACTTTTGGATACAGAGCTTGGTTTTAAAAATTTACAGCTTGCATTGAATCATTATTGCATATTGGAGAAAATTCTTCTTCTTTTTTTTTTTTTTTTTACAAACTTGACCTCACGGACTGATTTTTCGTTCTCTTGATGTCAAATTTTACACTTAGAAGATATTCTGGTGAATTTACTATCAAATTGTTAAATCTTTTTTTTTTCAAGCAAATACCACAATTGTATGATTTACTACTTTAATGTTTCTATTGGACATCCCATGTGATGTTTTGAGTTTTTAACAAATGAAATAAATATTGTTGCTTTAAAAACCACAAGATAACATTCAATATATTGCATTTTCTATCTTCATACAAGTCAATATCTATTTGAGATGACTCTGTGATTTACATTACAATGAATGTGACATATTTAAAGAAGACAGAAATAAAAGCACATTTTTGGTGAGTTTAAACTTTATTGAGGCACATTATTAAATAGTTCATTAAAACTAATTCAGGGTTAAAACCAGACAGGAAGCACTGCCTCTAATTAATTTGAGTGAAGAATACTGAGACACACAACATACTGCAGCTTATTTGGACAGGAGGCAGGGTCTCCATCACAGCAGAGCAGAGAATGTAAGGTGACTTAACCACATCAGGTCACAGTTACACTCTACTCTGAAGACCAGTTATGTTCACAGGAAAAGTTCACATTTAGACAAACAGCGGCTTTCTGTCACATTGAAGCAGCTAAAACACTGAACTTTTGTAACATGTAAGCTTCTGTGCTTTTATTGAACTTCTAAGGTTTGCTCATTTTACAAGACTTGGCTCACTGAATGTACACGTGCATCTAAAATATTAGAATATTGTGAAAAAAGTTCAGTTTCTTTAAGTGAATCATTTCAGAAAGTGAAACTCGTATTTTACATAAATTCATTACACACTGAGTGAAATATTTAAATCTTTTATTTCTTGTAATTTTGATGATTATGGCTTACGAATAATGAAAAACCAAAACGCAGTGTCTCAGAAAATCAAAATATTCCACAGCCATCTTCTGGTGTCTTTGTTAGTGTGGACAGGAGCCGAGTCCCACTGGAAAATGAAATCAGCATCTCCATAAAGCTCATCAGCACAAGGAAGCATGATGTCTCTACAAATGTCCTGGTAGATGCTGCATGGATGGCGGACTTCAGAAAACACATTGGACCAGCACCAGCAGAGGACATGGGACCAAACCATCAAGGACTGTGGAAACTTCCCTCTGGACTTCAACAACATGGATTCTGGACCTCTCCACTCTTCCTTCAGACTCTGGGACCTTGATTTATAAATGACTTGAAAATTTACTTTCATCTAAAAAGAGGACATTGGACCACTGAGAGACAGTCCAGTTCCTTGTCTCCTCAGCAGGTAAGACACTTCTGATGTTGTCTCTGGTTCAGGAGTGGCAGGACTTGAGGAATGAGACATTTGTAGCTCATGTCCAGGAGTTAATGGACTGATTAGGATGACACGGGAGTTTACAATATTGACTCTCTCCACAATATTCTAATTTTCTGAGATGAACCTGTAGCTGAGATGTATGGAAGTATAGAGCTGTCACAAGAAGTAAAATTATTTTTGAGCTGTATCTCGTTATAACGAGAAAACTATACCATTATGAGATACAGCTCAAAAATAATTTTACTTCTTGTGACAGCTCTATGCTTCCGTAGAGATCTTGTGTAATCATCAAAACTACAAGAAATAAAGACTAGAAATATTTCACTCTGTGTAATGAATCTAATATTTAAGTTTCACTTTCTGAAATGATTGACAAAAAAAAACAAAAACTTTTTCACAAGATTCTAATTTTCTGAGATGCACCTGTAGCTGAGGTCGTCGTCCTTTATTTTACAGTGTGCTATAAATGTGTTGATACATTTGTTTTCAAAGAACAGTTACATATTGTTTTTATTCTGACACATTAAAGCACACAATGTCATCAACCTCACTAAGGATGAGGTGGGCGTTTGCATAATGTGTTATTGGGCAAAACACATCATAAACTACTGGACATATTTTAATGAAACCCTCAGTAAGGAATGGGGGGTTGGGGGTGGGCAAGGATTTTTTTTGCCTGTCACCTTGGACAAGCAAAAAATAAAGAGATTGAATAAAACTACCTCTGTTTTTCTCCAAAGTGCAACTCTTACCCACTTGAATATCTTGGAACTAAAACATTAAGGTTTTCTTGCAATCCCAGAAAAGCCCTTATCTTGAAAACTAAACATGTTCACTAATCAAATCCCTGAACGGCGGGGGACATCGGCGATGCGCTTGTTTATTCTGCTTTTCAACTAATTTAACAGTCTTCATGCTCTAGTTCCATTATTACCAGATATACTCAGCGTAGCTTCAGGATCTCATCAAGCTCACAGAAAACAAACTTTCTTGTTTTTACTTCATATTAAGGAGCTCAAACATTATTGCTGTAAAAGTGAGCTATATTGTCTACTTTAAAAGCTCACTATACTTCTATTGTGCTTTTGAGATTCAGTTTGGTCCCAAAGCAGAAACCTTCAGTATCCAGAAGATGGAGGCTGGTTGTCACTCTGACAGCTTGAGTTTTACTTTAAAATGAGTAATTCACATCAACCCAGTGTGAAGTGGCATACATAGTAAATATGACTGTTTTGAACTCCAACAGATCTGCAGGTTAGTCGTTAGGATATTTGTAGTTGCTGGTAATATTTAGGGCTTCAGCTCCTAAAGGTAACTTGTCGCTGTACTCAGAGCCCACCTCACAGTCTTCTGGGTTATACCTGCAGTGAGACAAAGATACAGACTCGGACACAACACTCTCCTCTGTATCAGCCTCTTTCTCCCCATCGTTTGCGCTCTCTGTCATCCCGTCCTCCTCAGTGATCTTCCTCCGAGATTCAGTGCGCAACGACATGGTTAAGTTCAGGCTCCTCTCTGTTTGGTACTGGTCTTTGGCCTTTAGGATCAGCTTGTAGGTCTTGCTTCGGTACTTGTACACCAGGTGGAAGCATGTTGCTACGAGCAGAGGCACGGTGGACACTGTGAGGAGGCAGATGCTGACAGAGATGATGATCAGCAGGTTTGGAACTCTCCTTCTGGTAGAAAATAGGACTTGGACCTCACAGTCTTCCCCTCTGTAGGTCAGACACAGGGAATAGTTGGTGCCAGGTTGTAAACCACTGAACAGATACGTGTTGATGCCTTCCTTGACCTGGGACCACTGCACGGCAGAGTGTTTGCCATCTACAGCGATGCACAGATACAAACCATTTGAATGAACTTTAGTGATAACATCAGGGAAGTCAACGCTCTCCTCACTATCGGTCTGAAAGCTCTTGGATGTGGTAGGGGCACCTTGGTTGGTGCTCCTGTCTTTGGGTACTAAGAGAGGACTGAGACGCACCGTTGCTTCTGTTTCTGACACACCTAAAGCTATGACACCAAAGTCAAACACGTACTGCTTCATGTCATCCAGGCTCCCGTTGAGGACGTGACTGGAGAGGTTCTTGGTGTTCGCTGTCAGGCCACATTTACTGGATTGTGACAGAACTCTTGCTTCTTCAAAAGATTTGGACATAATGCTTTCTGCAGTGGGAGCCAAGGTGGGTATGTCCATCTGAGTGCCTTTTCTCGTTAAATCAAAATCAAACGGGGACATGTCTTCAGTTTGTTTGTGTCTAGACGGGTTTGTTTTTGTGAAAGTGAATATTGTGGTCATTAGTTTAATGGATGTTGGTTTTGGGCGTGGTATCACTTTCACAAACACCACATCCTCAGCTCTACCTATCTCGTTTGTGGCAAAGCAGCTATAGTTTCCAGCATCTTCTTGCCTGAGTTTTGAAACGAAAAGAGTCCCGTTATTAAAGACTTGAACAGAGTTTTCATAGTCCTCATTAGACTCTGCAGAGGCTGCTTCACTGACGGACACAACCACCTCCTGCTTTTGTCGTTTGCTGTGAATGTTCCACATCACCACTGGCTTTGGGTTTCCTTTAAACTCACAAGTCAGAACCAGCGCACTGTCCTCATAGAGACTTGCCATATGAGAATTTGACTCAGTTTGTATTGTTACATTTGGGCTTGTGCACTTTGACGTAGGCAGTTTTACAATTAGTTCCCCTTTAAGCTTCTCAGGAGTTGCACAACTGATCAAGCTCTGATCCAGAACTGAGACGATGGTTGTTAAAATCCAGCCTCGAAGCCAGTCCAAGGAGCAGGTACATGCAAAAGGATTGTTGTAAATTTGCACATGTGACAAAGACACCAAACCATCAAACGTTCCTTCATTTAAAGTTACAAATTTGTTATCGTTGAGTCGAAGGGACCTCAGGTCTTTGAGGTTGGAGAAGGCATCTCTAGGCAGGTTGGACATCTTGTTGTGATTCATCTTAAGGAGCTGCAGAGCTGGGAGCTTCTGCAGGTCCCCCCAGGGGAAGTCTGCAATCCCATTGTGGCTGATGTCAAAATTGCGCAGATGCACCAACGGTACGAGGCTTCCTTGTTGGATGGAGACAATCTCGTTGTAGGCCATCCACAGAGATGTCACCTTGGTCACATTATCAAAGCTGCCCAGAGGTATCACACTGATCTGGTTAGAGGACAGACTCAGAGTTGTAACATTGGCAGGTAAACCACCTGGGACTTCAGCTAGGTGTTTGTTGGAGCATTCAGCAAAGTGCCGACCATGTTTATCTGAGCAGACGCAGAGCTCAGGGCAGCTGAGTCCAGCAGAGACGATGGTGGACGTCCACAAAAGTAAAACAACCATGTCTGCAGCAGCCATGTTGGTTCCTGTAAAACAGAGTTTGTTTCATAATCAACACATCAAGACTTATTTTTTTCTCTAGGGAAAGACCAAAGAAAAGTTAGAAAATGGTGGCATTTATGTAAAAAGGATAATAAAAACTTTATGAATTTCACAATAAATCTTGGATATCTAACATGATTACATAAAATAAATATATATTACAAATTGTATGAAATCCCACGTTTAAATAAAACATGCAAAATGTCATCATGTTAAAAAGTGATGCATATTTCTCTAATTGAGTTATGAACTCTGGATGAATACAGATTCTAAAATCCTGCCACAAGTTGTGATGTGAAAGGTTTTTGTCAAGAACATCTTTGTTTTCAGAATGAAAACTGACTTCACATGCATAAATAACATAATCAGTTCATTAATTCAGCCTTTATTTATACAGGTTAGTCTCACTGAGTCACGAGGACTCATTTACAAGAGAGACATGATTTAACAAAGAACACAGATGGCAAAAGTAGACAATCATAAAATAACAGGTCAATTGAAAAATAAGAGGAAGAAATATTAAAAACAAAAACAGCTACAATATAAAGTGATGTAAAATACTAAAAACAGGAACATGTCTGTGTTGGTTTTTGCCAGCAGATGTTTGAAGCAGACACATCAGTTGAGAAACAATTATTATCATGGGCCTGTTGTTAAAGTTTTCTTGAAAGCTATTCTATTTCTTGAAGAGAGGTCAAGGTCAAGAGCTTCAGATCTTTTTGCAAGATAATCCAGGGTACAGGAGCGAAGCAGGAGAAGGTCCTTTTTATTACTTATTTCTTAAAATAATAAAATAAAGAAGACATAACTATGATGGTGGATTTGTGCAAAGCTCTTAAGAGGATTTTAGTGAATACATGATTTACGTAGGTTACTTGTGCACCTGAGAAACTGTCTGGGGCACACAAGATGCATTGTTGTGGGCACAACATATTATCTATTACAGGTAGTCCTCGGGTTCCGTCACCCCCGGTTTACGGCATTTCGGACCTCCCCAGTGACGCCATCACACTTCACGTTGACTTTTTTATGCAGCATTTTATGTTTTTATTTTTTATTTTTTGAGGGTATTGTGTTAGCTAACTGCTTGGAAATGCAGCAAAACGGCGTTTTAAGTATGCTGTTGTTGTTTTACATTGAAACAACGTGTTTAAAAAGACGTTACCGTTCGCCATGTGCTTTCAGTTTCGGGTTACATTCAAAATCCGGACTTACAGCCGCCACGTGGGATGAGCTCCGGTTCATGTTCAAATCGGGTTACGGTCGGCCCTTAGGAACGGAACTTGAACGGAAAGCGAGGACTACCTGTATTTATATATACACATACATACATACATGCATATAGACGACTTCTGTTGTGACTTGGCACTATATAAATAAACTGAACTGATCTTTCTTGGCCCCTCATGTTTCTGAAGGTTCCTTGCTGACAGCACTGCTGGACTACTTGTAATCCTGAAGAGACTTTAATCTTAACTCTTTAATCTGTAGCAGAAAGTTTTTTGGCAATCTACTGCATCTCCTGTTGGACCTGAAACATTTCCCTGCAGAGACCTTGCTGTAGTTTAACCTGAACACCCTCAGCAGCAGCATTCAGCTATCATCTATATACTCAGCTGTTTCTGTTTCAGTTAATGGTTGTGCTTCAACCCACACATGAAAATGATGCTCATGGGCTCTTGCTTGGTGTAATTGGTTATTTATGCACATAAATAGAATTTATGTTGTTTTGAAGGCAAAGAGTTGCTGCAGCAAATTATTTTATTTAGATCTGTGTCCTGTTACCTCACTTTGCATTTTGTAATTTGGTGCCTTATATTTTCCCACACCTGCCTCAAACTTTTGCACAGTGCATCATGAGACAATTCCTCTCATCCCCAAAAGAAAACCTGAACTTAACTCGGGTGGCTGTGGCTGAGTGGTTAGAGCAGTCATCATCCAGTGCAAGAGTTGGGGGTTCAATTCCACCAGGGTTCAATTCCACATGCTGAAGTGTCCCTGGGCAAGACACTGAACCCCTCATTGCCTCTGATGTGTCTCATCAGTGTATGAATGTGATAAAGCT
>JARVGS010000760.1:40850632-40871561 GCA_031762315.1 Hypsolebias antenori | reverse complement strand
TTTCACAGACAAGACAAAGCAAAAAGCAAAGCGGAGACCGAGAGGAGACGTCCGCCCTTGAGAAGAGCAAGTGTTGAGTATATGGCTTGGCAGGGTGCTCATCTCTTCAGAGGTTTTTGTCAACAGAGCGGTGGGAGGAGGGGGAGACACCTCTGTGTTGTGCGCAAGCTTAGCGTTATGATAATGGCGTCTGTGGTTGCCCGATCTGTTATGGAAGCCAATCCGTAGTGAAGCTTGTTTGCGCATGCGCTAAAAGGAATACTTCCAGGTTGCACGGATCGCCATTGAATATGCTAGATTAAGGAAAATGTACTGAATATAATTACTTGATATTAATAAATATATTTATGAAACAGCCCATAATTATTAATATCAATTAGGATGCGTGAAAGAAGCAGAGCATGATGTCTGTAGCTTCTTAGCTAGCACATCTGTATTGCCCACCGTTAGCTTAGTGCTATGTTAATGCCAGCAGTTGTTGACAAGGGTGGTGGGGTGGGATGTTAGAAAGCACGAAAGAAGCAGTGCATCTCTATTCACACAAGAAGAGCTGTTGGTCAGGCTACTTCTTGTTGTGCCATGCTCTATAAAATTGTTATTGAATCAAGTGTCTACTTATGTAGGTAAACGTAGATGTTTAAAAAAAAAAAAAATTAAAAATACACTGGAATGCAGGAAATGACATCTACCATATGCGAATTTTTCTGGGGGAGGATCCCCAGACCCCCCTACCAGTGTGTCCCGCCCCCATATTACAAATGTTTCTGATGCTAATGATCACAGCAAATGTGTGGTAACAGTTTTCACATCAAAAATGACTCTTTACACCTGCTGCTGTGCGCTGGTGGGTGTTTACCTCTGTTTGTTGAAAGGGCTGCCAAAGGTGATGTTTTCCTCCACTGTGGCGTTGAGCAGCCAGGACTTCTGGGCAGCGTAGGCCACAGAGTTTCTGTTCTTACTGGGTGCATTGTGGGGAAACAGAGGCAACAACAGACATCGGGTCAGAACTACACAATCCATTGTTGTAAAGCTTCATACAGCAAGAACACTGATCAGATGTCACTGGCAGGATTTAAAGCCACAGATAGTTCTTTGTAGTTTCATTAATTCACATTTCGTGACATCCGGTTAACCGTTTGGTTTATTTTCTGAAACTTGTCAACAGTACTGGGTCGGAACATCGGATCAGCGGTCCTGTTTTAATCAGCTTTTTCAATGTGGTATCCAAATATAAATACTGAACAAGAGGGAGAGGAGGTAATGTCTGTCAAACTCCACTGCAACGTGAAAAATAGTTTGTCAGATAACGGATGAGGGATGACTATGGAGAATGGACTTATGGCCTGCAAATGATCAACAACAAACAGCAAACGCAGAAGAGACAAGTCAAAACTGCTGCTCTGCTGGGAGTAAACTGTCAGGACAACAAAAACAAAACAGCTTGGTGGAGAATATTAAAGCAGTAGCCTATTGTTTCATTTATTATTTTAAAGTCAAATGAAATGAATTTAACATAACAAATCTCAGACAGGAGAACAGTTTGCCCAGTTTGGACACAAGTAATCAAAATTGTGCATATGTCAAAATGTGAGTTTGCTTAATAAAAGAAAAAAAAAGATAACATAAGTCAGATATTAATGAACAGGGCATGTTGTTTAACATAAAAATGACTCCCAGCATTAAAAACATAAACTAGTCCAGGATCATAGAGCGGAAAACTAAGAACATTCACAATGAAAACGTAATGAGCAGTTAAAAAAAAAAAAAAGCTTTAAATGCTGCAGTTGCTCCTAAGCACACACATTAACACTGTGCTGCTTGTCTGTGTGTCAGAAAGTAAGATTTGATGTTTGTCAGTAAAAATGTCAGGATGTGTGGACACAGCTTTTGACCTCCTCCATCTTGTTCTCAACATTAAGACAAATTCTTGTAGAGTTTATTGACTTTAATTTTATTTTCTTGACTACTTCTTACATTTTACATGTATTTTCCTCAGCTTTGTTATTTCAGTCCATTTCTGAAGAAGAATGGTAGCTGCCAGCTTGCTTGTCAGACATAGCATTTCGCTGTGGAAATGTTATCCAGACATAACATTTCCTACATTTAGCTGTGGAGACATTAAAGTTAGTTAAAGGTTATTTTAGTTAGCCTTTAGCTATGGAAATGGTAACGGTGGCTAAAGGTAATTTTAGTCAGACAACATTTAGCTGTGGATATGTTAATGATAGCTAAAGGTAGTTTTAGGTGCTGAAATGCTGAAATGTGCTACAACCTTTTCTGTCAGACAGAATAAAAGTTTAAGATTTCACACTAATATAGTAGCATAAATTAACTTATGACATCTACCTGGACTGGAGGCGGAGCCTATATTTGCAGGTGTGTTAGGCACATTGGTAGCCTGAACAGACACTTTGGCAAAAATCAAGCTAAAAATGGCTTAAAAATTAAATATCCTGATGCATGCTCAATAATACAGGTAGAAAAAAAATTAAAAAGTTAATTTTGGTCCTTTGGACATTCAAAAAACAAACAAAAAGAAAATAGAAATGTTTCATCTTTCATCCAAAATACTTCTTCAGTCTGAGGTGCTGTATTCAGTTCTGTCTCATAAATAGCACCTTCTCATAGGGGATCAACCAGTTTGCTGCTGCCAGCTGAAACCAACTGCTCACATGATCAAGGAGGACCATCGGCCTAACGATGGATCGTTAGCACCCTGATGGTTGTTTGCTATTCGCAGGGGGCTGAGTGATACTAGCAATAACAGCACCTCAGACTGAAGAAGTCTTCCGGATGAAAGACAAAACTTTTCTACTTTTTTGTGTTTTTTTGAATGTCCAGAGGACCAGACTTAACTTTTTAAAACTTAAAAATTATAGCTTTGTAAATGTTTATGTTGGTTTTATTTGATTATTTAACTATGATCAGTTTAAAAACTAAAAGAAAACTCATCCTTAATTAGGTTGGGAGTGTTGATCTCCTGTATGAAAGTACGATTTCCATCACACCAACTTTCCACCTGCACTGTCACATAACCAGGTGCTCATGTCTACAACGGACCCAACTTTACAAGACATCCGAATTCAAGATGGCTGCCACAGCTTTTAAATCTTTGCAAACACAAAACTTTACCTCAGTTCATTTTACCGATGCTGAGCTAAATTTGGTGTGTTAGAAGCTGGAAGTTGGCTCCAACACTCCAAGTTGACTGATCACATTATCGATGTCAACGCTGTTAACAAAATATCTCCTGCATCACTGACAACTTTGAACGAAACAGTCAAAAAGCAACAATTGGATGTACACCTTTAAAATTTTCACTTATGGAGTCAATAAAATTCAAAATGGCACAAATAACTAACCTTAGCCAACACCAAATAAAAGGCTCAGTCTGTTTCACAGATACTGAGCTAAAATTTGATGTGGTAGTAGCCAAGAGTCATTCACAAAGCATTCTTCAATATTAAAGGACATCACACGTGTTGCTTTGAGAGTTTGACCAGAATAGTAACAGCTCTTAGATTAAAACTCTGCCATGAAAGGCAAAGGGAAATATGTCTTCTTTCAAGAAATGCCAGCTCTTTTTCTGTAGAACTCTGGACTGATCATTTCCTATGTTTTTGTGTTGTTGTGTGTGCCTCTTTCTACATCGCAGTTCTTTACGTACATTAACTTTTACCATTTTTTAATTCAATTTTAACAAGTTACTGAAGGAGTAGCACATCCCACACCAATTGGTTGTAATAGAAGCCAAAACACCCAATGAAAATAAAGCGTATAGTTCCTTTATGGTTGAAAATGTGTTTGTGAGCAACACAGCAAGCAAGAAATCTCTAAACGGAAAAACTGATATTCTCCTCAGTGAATCACAACCACAAATGAGGTTAAAATTCATGGAAGGGGAATCGAATGATGGGTCAAAGTGTCACTCAATATCTGAAACAAAAGGCAGGTGACCAGAAGAAGAAGGTGTACCTCCCGGCGTCTTCCTCGGACTCCTCTGTGCGTGACCAACTGTCAAAGTCAGTATGATTATTAGAATTAAATCACTGCCACCAACTCTCTGTACGTCTGTGTTTGTGAGTGGAAACGTATAAGAAAAAACATCGAAGCAGAACAGAAAAGGGAAACAGAACAAAAAAACAAAGAAAAGCAAGGAGTTTTCTTTGTCTTTGAGGAGACATGAGACCAAAAAATGTTCAAATCAAACCTAAAACAAATGGAAGGCGTTTTCATGTCAAACAGTGATGACATTTTAGCCTGTTTATCAAATTAACCTTCCCACCCAGGATAGACAGGCAGTGGGAGTGAGTCAGTCTGCCTACGATAATTAGGTTTTGTGGCTTCTTCAACAATGATGTCTCGTGTTTTACACGCCTCAAAGGACCTAAAGCTTACTTAGAAATAGTCTACAGTGACACAGTCAGCGTTCTGATCTGATCCAGCAGAGCTCCAACCCCAACATACAGACACTGAATAAGATGTGGCTTTCTGAGTGTGTTCACCCCATCCATGTTTCATGAGCAGGAAGCAGCATTTGTCACGTAAAGCCACTAAAACAACTTTCACATTTATGTTTTCAAATTAAACGTTGTATGTAGGATGTATGGGCTCACGATAACAGCTGATTATGATTTTTTTTCTGACATCTGATCCTAACTGGGATTCATTTTAAGTGTGAGGGTGAAAACATTCATTCAGCAACATTAAAAATATATTATTAAAAAAATCTTCTGGTTGCCAATTTTCCCCCTCTTTTAAACAATAGTCTAGTTTAGATGTTTTAAGTGAGATTCTATGGATAGGTTACGAACAACGAATATTTAGCTGAAAATAGATTTTTGAACAACCTCCTTTTGGAGAAATATACCAGTAGTTGAATTCTGAGCAGATTAATGAGTTTATGGCTAATCTGAGAGGGACACATACCAAGCTGTTTCCTAATGGTGCTTTTAACAAAGTTTTAAAGGAAAAATTAAATAATTACTAGATAAATTTGAAGTGTTTAATCTAAAATCCCCATCCCTAAACTTGACACTAGCAGATGGTCGCTTGTCCCGAGCCTGGTTCTGCTAAAGGTTTCTTCCTCATGAGGGAGTTTTTCCTTTCCACTTTCACCTTCATGCTTGCTCAAGATGAGAGTTCTGCGATGGAGTTAAACTCAAAGCAGTCTGCTCCTCAGATAAATGATGTTAAATTATTATTTTTATATGTGAATGTCTCTGTTCAGTGCCCTGAGTTGACTTCTGTTGTGACTTGGTGCTTTATAAATAAAGTGAATTGAATTAAAATAGTGTTTGCACAAGGCAAAAACTTAAATCTCAAATGTCATATTTTAAACACTTTTCCACTGCCGTCAGCTGACCTAATTTTTCATTCAACCTTTATTTATACAGATGAATCACAATGAGCCTCGACGACTCATTTACAAATGAGACCTGTTTTGACTGACAATAAAGAGGTGAAAGTGACAACAAAGGTTTTGGAGGCAAAAATAAAAAAAATCCTAACATGCTCTTAATCTTTGGCTGAAGATTAATAGCCTGAAACCTTGAAATCAAGCACATAATGACACCGACATTCCGCGCGTGGGTGGAGTGAGGGGGACACAAGGGCGGTGAGCGTGTCCAGGGACACTCACAGAGGCACTAATGCGTTTAACGGCTTCACATGCTACAACTAGCTGAAACTAACTGCTCTAAAAAGAATCATAATTTAATTTTAAGCCATGTTATATAAAGTTCATGATGGCATGAAGGTTTATAAAAGTGTGCACATGAACAGCTATGACATTTTGGAGACTGGCGTAGTTTTAAGACACCTTAGTCTGGACTCTGCTCAGACTAGCCATTAGCTCAGTCAGAATTAAAATTTATTGAGGTTGTTCAGAAAATTATTTATAACAATTTAATTGTTCATAATTTTCACACAAGAGCTTAAATCAAACCACTGCGTAAACCATTATAATCACCTTTAGGATGCAGTTACTGCCAGTGTCTAGCCTCAAAAACACAAATCCTTCCTGGTTACACCGTACAGCTGATCAGTGTGTGGGAAACTGCTGAAGCTGGTGTTTAAGGTGTTTGTGTTGTGTTGATGTGTTTGCTTTAGTGCAGTTATTGGTATTAGGAAAGAGCTTATTCATTTGTAAATGTTTCATTTGTGTTTTGTGTATTTGTTAGTTTCTTTAACAGAAGCTTGACCTTGATCGCCCTACTCTAGTTTCTCTTCATTTTTCAAATATCTGAACCCTCACCTGTCGAATTTAGATAAAAATCAATGAAATTGTTAGAGAATTTTCGTTCAAAGGTGTTATAGATGTTTTTAACTAATATGGCTGGGAATGTTAACTCTGCCCATGAACCATAGGTTTGTGTGAATAGAAAGCTGGATGAGGAGCTGGGTGAGGCTGCAGCGTGCAGCTGTCGCTTCAAGGACACCCCTGAGTCTTTGAGCTTGGCTGAAATGATAGGAGTATAAAAACAAGCTGCACACACAGCTCGTGGCAGATTCTCTTGTCTGGTCTTCGTGTGTACTTCCTGTGTATCTGTGTAACCTGAAAATCTGAACTTGCATATAAAATACCAGTTAAAAATCTTCTCTTGCCGTCAAGTGTGGTTCCTTTTGTTTAAGTAAGTTAATAGAGAATATTATTCTCCAACAGAAAAGCTTCAGCAGCTAAAGCTGAAAATACTACGGTCACTCACTGACATTTCCCCGTGTGTCTCAAATAGTTTCACTGCATTTAGTTCAACTTAAACACAAGAAGTTTACCCAAGTCTCATCTGAAACCTAAACAGATGAATGTCTCAGAAAGACGACACCAGAGAGCGATGAAGTACCTGATGTTCCCCTCGTGGACCATCTCACAATCAGGCATCCTGATTAGAAGGCAGGAGGTAAAGCACACACACAGCACAGAGACAGACCCAAACATTCACACAAAAGTTAGTTTGCAGCTCTGAAAACTGTGAGGTGATCTGTCTGCAGCGTGAAAACAGTGCAACTCTCAGGTGAGGAAACAGACTGAAGCAGAGCTCGCCGATCTGTTTTGTTTTTTAAACTAGCTAAAATGGCCACAGATACATTTCAGATGTGTCACAGAAATCTTAGGAGATCTGATGTCTTGTTCAGGGTGGAACACAAAATAAAAGACAAGACCTAATCAATTAGATTCTAGTGTAAAAGAGCTCTTAGGGTCTGTAATAAAAACAGCACTCACTTTATCAGCCTTTTATTAACTTCAGGGCAAATCGAAGTGGAAAATCAGATGAGCGGTTACAGAACTGATAGAATAACTACAGGTATACAAGGGTTTTTTTTTTGTTTTACAAGCAGATCTGGTTAGTTTATTTTGAAAAGACCGAGTTGATAAATCAATATCATTTCAGCCAACGAACAGAAAATAAACTTTATGAATTGTAAAAGTCAGTTTAGCTAGGAATGCACAATATTATCGGCATGGTATCGGTTGACATTAGAGATAAAGTTACATATCGGACATTGGCCATTCCATCAAAATAACTTAACGATATAAAAAGCACTGTTTAATTTTATATTTATTGTGACGTCATGTGCGCTGTTGAGTTTAGGTTTGTGAGCATTTACAAATTTGCACTGTTCAAGTGTTGTCATTGTGTTAGAGAGAGTAAATGTCATGAATAAATTTAACATTAAACATAATCCAAGTTGAAGTGTTACATCATTTTCAGCCTCTTTTTGTCACCTGCATTTGGCAGCAGGTCAAACTGACACAGACCATGTAGAATAATGTATTTTAATTCCACAGCAGAGAAAGACATGTAGTCTCTCTAAGTAGGTCTAGGGGTAAAATATCAGTATTAGTATTGATTATCGGACAAATAAGTTTTAACGTATAGGCCAAAAATCTAATATCATGCATCCCTAATATATGTTTAATTCTAAATTAATCAAAAACAAGGTTTGTTTATATGTTTGAGGTTTGATTAATCCTATATAGCTAAAGGAACTTAAAAATGCACACCTGGGGGGGGCATTGCTACCCCAGTCCTCCACCCTCTTGGTGATGCCCCTGTTTATGACGTTCGGCTCTGTTGACTGGAGGAGCAGTTTGACGTGAACCGTGGTGACAACAGAAAAACAAATTCTGCTCAGCAAAGCTGCCAAGATGCTTTAACCAGAGAAATGATAACAGGACGCCTAGTTCAGAGAGTCTTCTAACAGCTGCAGGTCCTCGTTGAGCAGAAGACCATCCTGACCCAAAGCTCCTCTGATGTTCACACACATTTTCTAAGTAAATGGAAGAAGTGGAATGTTGTCTCTGCATTCGTTTAAGAATCTGTGTTGCCAATATACTGAATTTGAACTTTTTTTTTAAGTACTGGTGCGTCCGTATGCACAATACTGAATAAATAAACGTAACATTGATCATTTTGCCACTAATACATAATCTGCAGCTGGACACAGTTCTTGTCCAGCTGCTTCAGGTGCACACAGTGATCTAATCAACGTGTTCACATGAAGACTCTGAACCTGGACCCAGAGTTCAGTGGGAACATTCAATCAGCTCTGAACTAATCAGCCTGAGGTGGTGACATGGACCGAGTTTAACGTCAGTTCTGTGTTCAACAGGCTCGGCTGGCGGCTTCGCTCTGAAAGCTGCAAAACTAAAACCTCAACATGAAAGACACAAACTTCAGCTCAACAAGTAAAAACACGCGGTCAAAAAAAGTCAACCTGTTATTTTGAGATGTATGTGTGGTCACCAGCCACAACACGTTAATACATTTGGTATTTTAAATAATAAAACACCTTGAGGAGCAGGATCACCTCTGCAGGAGAAGAAGGAATAAATAATTGAAGCACTGACTCGTACGGCAGTGACGCAGAATACACGTGATGGAATCCTGACAATCAGCTCCTGGCAGGATGACCACGCAACGTTCAAGGTTTGGCAGAGCTGCAAGGTACATGATCCATTCCTATAATGTAGTGTGTGTGTGTGTGTGTGTGTGTGTGTGTGTGTGTGTGTGTGTGTGGGCGCGCGTGCAGATCCAGACAGGAGTTTCTAAGCACAGTCAGCCAATCAGGAAGCTCGCTCCTCAACAGAGTTTATGCACATCTTAGTCTCTTGTGACGCAGCTTTGGTTGAAATCGACACAAGAACCTCAGAAATCATGAGCTGTGCACCAAGACGAAGAAATGATTAAAAATAAAACATGTATGAACATGTAAAAAGGCTGCTTTTAGTTTTTACATCTTGTCTGGGTTTGCAGAGACGGTTGTTAAAAAGCCAACATCAGCTTGATGTGACCCACTCCTCCGTCCATCAGAACGCTGTGATCAATCATTTGTGACGTGCACAGAACAGAACCGTGTCAGACCTTTTGGATTAAGGATGGGTCAGTAGATGACTTCAGAACCTCTAAAGTCTGCATCTTTAGTGTTTAACAATGACATTCAGTTGACCTTCAAGAAACAGATGTTTTCTACGGTATCTGCTTTGAACCACTGTCCTCCATGTGTTAGAGGTTTCTCTGCTCCAACACACCTGACGTGACCGAGGCATGAACTGGCTTCTGCAGCTAAAATGTGCAGGGCCCTCGAGGACGGCCAAGTCAAATCAGAGAGATGAAACCAAGACGTGCATAAACCCCGGTGTGACCTTTCACCTCTGTGTCACGAGTCAGCTTTGGCTAAAACATGAACAACGTGGAGAGCAGCGTCATCTCTAGACCCCTCTGGACAATAAGAAGCCGTCTGGTTCTGTTCCTCTCTGCTGGGCTCACAAAGTCCACGTCGCAGAGCAGCCCGTCGGACCAGGGCTGGTGTTAGTGTGTCACATTATCAAGTGCACAACACAACGACAACACTGAGGGATTACACAACAAACAGGATGAACGCAACAAGAACAACTGGACGTCGGGACTCGTGCACACATGAAGGCAGCACGGACACCCAACCATCTCATTTCAACAGAAACGCAAAAAATCAAGACAAAATAAAAAAGATCCGCAATTTAAAAAAATTAAAAACTACTTAAAGTCCAACAAAACAGTGAAAAAGGCTGAGCTCAAACAAAAATCTGTGAGAACTTATTTCTCCAGCGGTCTTAAAATGACTGCGCTGCAACGACGGTGTTCGTCCAGCAGGTGGAGGTCAGCGCCCTCCATGGACCTGGACCAGTTCCTCCAACAGGTTCACACAGTGGAAAACTAAACCCACATCGGGCTCAGCCCCGCACAGCTGCACAATCCTGACGTCAGGTTTGTGCAGCGTGCAGCTCGAGAACGACACCAAACCAGCATCTGGACGTCCTGCTCTGATTACAAAGTGAAGTGTTTGCCTGCAAAGACTCGGCTCAAACAGCACAGGCAGCTGAACCTCCTGCAGTCACATGACCACACGTGACATCACCCTCGGAGGTCCTGCCTCCGAGCTCGTTTTCTAAACATCCGCTTCCCGCCTCAGCGTCACGTCCTCCCAGACTTTCTGTGTCCTTCTCTGCATCGCCTTCGTCCTCTTCCTCTCCACACATCTGTCCAACTTCCTCCGGCCGCTCTGTCAGTAAAACATCAGGCTACCTGTCTGCTGCTCGTCGCCGGCTCTGATAAAGGATCAGCACGTCGGCTGTAAACTGGAGCGATGGAGCGAAGCCCTGCCTGAAATGAAGACGTGTTCCTGTACCCTCTGAAAGTAGCATCGTTATGTAAACAGTACATGAAATATAGGTACTTTGTACTTTGAACACGCAGTACTGAGCAGGAGGCCCAGCTGATCTGTGCTGGACGTTCAGAACATCAGTCCAGGAGCTCCAGACGTCCCTCAGTCTCACAGCAGCTCTGCTGCTCCGAGGTGACGTCATGAATGAGACTCCACCATGCGTCAAACAGTGTGTGTGTGTGTGTGTGGGGGGGGCCTCTGTGTCGCTGTGACCTGATCCACAGGCAGCGTCTCCTCTCTGATGGAGCAGACTCAAACATGGCCTCCTGGGGGCTCCTCTCCCCCCACCCTCAGGCGAGTGAGCATGCTGGCAGAGCAGGAAGTGTTGGTCTGAAGAGAGGACTCGACTTTTAGCCGTTTGACCATCGACCTGCTCGTGTTTCTTGGATCCCGCCCGGTCCTTTGGTTGAGCCACCAGCAGCTGCCGGGCGGGGGTGGGGAGTGGGGGGTCCTGCTGCTCTCACACAGGCTTCAGTTTCATATCGTCGACGTGCGGTCAGCCCCATCTGAAGAGACAGAAACACAAAGAAATCTAGTTTAATCCAGCACAGTACTGGATTTATGGTGGACATAATCTGGACCTACAGATCCACAGATCCAGATTAAGTCCACGCTGTTGATGTAAACAGGGTGGACTTAATCTGGACCTGCAGCCAGGCTTCAGGCTCTAAGAACCAAACTTTCCTGTTTCCCTGTCTGTTTCACCCAGTGCATGCTGGGACAAGCTCCAGCTGTGCTGCAACAACAAACAGTTTGAGTTCTCACATCTGCCCAGCACCAAACTGGGAGCAGCAGCTTGTTTGGATGTTTGAGCCGACACCAGAACCTGATACAGCATTCAGCTGCAGGTTGCTGTTGTTTTGAGAAACAGTACAAATGAGACATTATTCATTTAATCAGATGACCTCGTCCAGTTGAGATCCAAACAACAGAAATGTTCTGATCCATCATCTAATATGATCAAATCCGTGACAGATTCTCTTGATCCACTGGAAGCGTTTTCTTTCTGTTCAGATCTAACTTTAGTTTGTCTGTTCTGGATTTATTGTTTCACAGCACTCGTTTCTGTCCATTTGTTCTTTTATTCTTCTTATTTCATGTCCCCTCCCTGCCGCTGTCTGTCCTGCCACCCCAGCCCCTCCTTGGTGTGCTCGTGGTGGGTTTCCGTCACCAGCCCTTCCGCTCGGCCCGTGTGAGCTCAGGTCCACAGATGTGGTGCACGGTGAGGGGTCGAGGCCTGCAGGCTCATGGAGAGAACACCACATCTGTGAAAATACTGACGCAGACAGGCAGCTGTTAGCTCTGGGCTAACTGGGATGGTTTTTTCCCAATGGTGGCAAGTTTAATTAAAAATGAACTAAAATAAATAAAGTCTCCTCCACATATTAACAGAACTTCACACTGTTGGAGAGAAAACTTGTAAAACAGAAGTGCCAGCAGCTGGGCTTCAACTGAGAACGTCTACAAAATTTAAAACAATTAAAATACTAAAACTTTCCTAACATGGATCAAATAAATACTAGTAGAAATGTCCTTGACACTTGATATTTAGCACCAAACACTGTACTGTTTGTATCATTTCTATATTTTAAAGAAAAGTAGCTACAGACATGAAATTATTGATTTTAAATGTAGTGTTCAATGAATGAGACTAGTTCATGCTGATTACTGGACTCTTCTTAGGTAGTCAGCTCCAACATGATGTTTTAGGACACTTCCTGCTGTACGCAGTTACTTTGCTTTTATTTGACACTTTAATTAAATGAGTGTGAGAGTAGATTAGGTTGAAAAGGAGCTGTGTGTGTTTTGTATCAAACTCTGAGACAAAGTAAACACTCCATAATTAACTCTCATCCTGACTGGTTTCTGCAGAATCCTGACAGCTGCACGTCTGCTTTGTACGTTCAGGTGTGAACAGATTCAAAGGTCATTTTGTTTGCTCAAGAAAATAGTTCCAACACTTTCAACAAACATCTGTGTGCATTAACATGGTGATTTTTGTTATAAAGTAATCTGGAGTCAAGTGTTTTAAAAATATAAAATATTGGAATACTGGACTGGATTGCCTTATTGAGACAGAATTAAGTGACAAGGCTGTCAGCTGTGGTATAACAGCCTGAAATATTAGCTTTAACATCAGGGTAAGGGTCAAAAGAAGTGGAGTACTTCACCTCTTAAACATTTGTTAAGATCAGACCAAGATAAACTGACAAAATAAGACAGGAAGTTTTTAAATGATGATTTCATTCATTTCTTCTAACATACAAAGCTCTCAACAACCTAGCTCCATCTTATATTACAGATCTTATTGTTCCATATTTTCCTAACAGAGCACTTCTCTCTCAGGCTGCAGGTTTACTTGTGGTTCCTAGAGTTTAAAAAAGCAGAACGGAAGATCTTTCAGTTATCAGGCTCCTCTCTTGTGGAACCAACTTCCAGTTTCTGACACATTGTCCAGTTTAAGACTGGGCTTAACACTTTTCTTTATGATAAATCATATAGTTAGTCACTTGGTTTCCTGAACTGTCTTTTAGTTATGCTGAAATAGGCTTAGACTACTGGATGACAAACTGACCACATTTCCTTTTTGCTGCTGTCTTTACTTACTCTACCTGTTTGTATTTGTAATTATTTCTATCCTAACTTGTTTTTTATTTCCTCCTATAGAAAGTACATCTGGACCTGTCATTCTGTGTTTGTTTCTCCTTGTTCTCTCAAATCCAGCTGGTCAAAGCAGATGGCTGCTCATCCTGAGCCTGGTTCTGCTGGAGGTTTCTTCCTGTTAAAAGGAGTTTTTCTTTTCCACTGTTGTCTTTGTGCTTGCTCAGGAAGGGAGACTGTGATGAAGTGAAGATTCAACGAGTCTGCTGGCTTCATTAGATAGAGAACTTTTACTAATTGACCTTTTTTTAATCTATATGAATGTTTATGTTCAGTGCCCTGAGATGACTTCTGTTGTGACTTGGCGCTATAGAAATAAACTGAATTGGATAAATCGGGGGATAAAAGCTATACAAACCAACTTGGCCCCTAGACCCAATGACCTGATGTTCCTCCTTCAGCAGCAACAACTCCAACCAAGAATTTGTGATAGGTGGTGAGTCTATCATGTGACAGTGGAATAATTTTGCTGCTGTGCTTGGAATCATTGTTCTGCTGCAGAACCAGTGATCTTGAGCTGAAGGTGATGTCCACCTGATGGGTGGAGATTCTTCAGGACTGTCTGGAAGAGCAGCGTTCCTGACTCATAGTGTTCCCCTCGGTTTGTAAATAATGGCTGTACAGTATTTAAATTATTTGAGTGTACAGGTGTGGAAGTAATCAAACCTGGATGTGGCGAGTCAAACCTCAGCTTTCTCAAAAAATATGGTTAATCACAATTTATTTATGATTTAATGATGGACAGCTTTGAAGCTGTCATTTAAAAAGCTTACTCAGATTCATTTGTCTGATAATATTTGTTTGATGAAAGAGTAAAACATGACAAAAAAACAAAAAGATAAATTATCTGTGAGGCGGTACACTGCTTTTCACAGAACTGTACGTATTTAACTGCAGATTTGATGCCTTCTCCTCCAGTAGAGACCAGACCGAAATAAAAGCTACTGCTCTGCAGCCTGAATGTTGTTAGGTCTCATCATCTGAAACAGGTAACACAATGACTACGTCTTAGTTTTACATTTTTATCCACCACAAAGTTAAAGCGTGTGCATCAAACTCATCTTATAGAAAATAATATGTACCGGTAATAAATTAGTGTTAAATAGCAGCAAAAACAAAACAAACAAAAACAACTAATGGTTTTGTTTGGTACAGAAACGAACACATATCAGCACAAGACAGGTCAAAGAAAAGCAGAATGATTTCAACGCTCAGAAAATAAACCACAGGCATGAAGTGAGACATGGATATTTACAGCGATGAACTAAAAATCAGCTGTGAGTTCAAGCAGGCATGAACCAGAGGGACACGCCCAACATGTGAAACATGAAAAACGTACCTCCTAAGGCGTGCTCAGTCATACTCAAACAAAGAGATTCAAGGCGATTGTTGATGTCCGGCTCTGTTGCTGGTAGCTGATGATCTGAGGATGAGGGGAGAAAATGGCAAATGAAATATATTAGAAACAAGATTTTGGACAATGCTTTCCACTAAGGGGGCCCGCAGCAAGACTTATACACTGCTCAGTTCATACCATGAGACCAGTTTGGACTCTCTTAAACTAAAATGGGAAATGGACTTGGAGGAATCCATATCAGACTCAATCTGAGAAAGATCATAAAGAACATTTACTCATCCTCANNNNTGTGAAATTTTGAATCAACATATTTTTCCTTTAAAATGTTACATTTACTCAGATTAAACTTTTGATCCGTCATCTATTTTCTATTACGAAGAAAATATTTACATTTGCCATCTCCACATCATTGAATTCAGTTTTTATTCACAATTTGTTTAGTGTCCCAACTTTTTTGGAATTCAGTTTGTACTTTCTGTGGGATTTGTGGAAAAACTGTGCACCCGTCACCACTCAGCTCACTGTTCGGGGTGGTCCCTGTGGATGCATCCTTCAGTAAGTACTAGAGGAATATGATTGCTTTTGGCTCTTCTAGCCAGGAGACATTTAATGTAGATGGAAGGATCTGCATCCCCTGGCATATGACACTGAATAAGAAAAGTTATGTGTCATATTCATTTGGAAAAGATTAGACATACTCTGAAAGGTTCTGATGAGAGATTTTGAGACACTTGGCAGCCTTTTGCATTTTATATTAAAAGTATCAGTATGTCTGCAGATAATATTGTATAATTGTCATAACTGCCTGTGTATTATGATGTATGCACATATTTGAGACTGAGTTTGTCTTATCTGGATGCATGTCTGATGTATACATTTCTGCGTAGCTGATCCAGTATGGGAAGGGTATGGGTGGAAGGGGATTTTGTTGTATGATTTTATTTTATTTGTTTGCGTGTGCATTCTGAATATATAATCAAAAATAATTTGATAAAAATAAATCAAAAGAACTATATTAGGAATGTTACTTAGAAAATGTAAAAACTCAACTAGTGGCACATTTTATGCACATCAACGAACTAATATGCTCAAACTGTAGCAATGGCCAGGACAAGCAAAGAGCTTGTATAACATTTGACCTTGATTTGAGACCTTAAAGCTGGCTGGGGTTATAAAGCCTCGTGATGGTGTGCATGTCTCTGAAGATTTGTTAAATTATCTTGAGCAGATCAGAAGTTGTGGATGGGGCAAGAGAGAGTTCACGGATGTACATTTGGATGGACGGCGACTATATGATACGTAAACAAATAAACACTTTGTTTGAATTAAACTTGAATCTGTCACACCTTGTTTTCATGAATCAAGAATGAGCAGGGATGCGCAAGTTTACGCAGGAAAAGTGCACGTGTGTGTTGAAGGATGTGCATTTAAAACTGTGTGCAGCCTAGCAACCTCTACGAGCCATTTAGTCCTGGACTGAGCCTTGGACTCAGGCAGTGCAGTAAAAACCTTGTGTGGTCAAAAGAACAAGCCGAGTTCGACCTACTGGTCCACACAAAGCTATTTATAGGTTGTAAACCCACCGTCACCCCCTGCACACACACACACATGGGGGAAACAAAAAGCACACACAAACTCACACTTGTTCTCCTTTCGTTTGCTCTACTGTGTCTGAGTTACTAAGGCCCTTTGTCCTTTCAGAGTGAGGGGAGGGTCACAAACATAAACACAGGGATGGGGGGGAGACAAATGGAGGATGTGTAGCCTTGCATTGGACTGGCTAAGACCCAGCCACAGCTAGCCTTCAGGGAGACTGTTATATGTGCATGACTCTGCAGAGTTATCAAAAGAGAGAGAGATGGGGGAGGGGTGGGAGAAGTTGAAGAGTGAGAGAAAGAGAGATGTAGAAGAAAGAAAGTCAGGAAGAGCAAGAAGGGAAGGAAAGCAGAGTGGGGTGCCCCGTCCTCGCTGCACAAAGGGGCTCATTGTGAGCCTCTTCACTCTTTCCTCCCTCCATGCCTCCTCCTCTTCCTCTCTCTCACACTCCCTCCTGCTTACTTCCCGCTCTCTGAAGCTTTTTTTTTTAATCTGTTGGGTCCTCCTCGTTTCAAAAGTAGGACATTTTTGGCAACGCTGAGGAAGCTGAAACTTGTTATATTACTGTCCTGTGTTCCTGTGGGACGTCCGGTCAGAGGAGGTTACTGTAGGTCACCCTGCCTGGCACCCAACGAGCAGAGTAAACAAGGACTCACTGCGAGTCCAATGACGAAACATCTCAAATCATATATCTTACAAAGATTAGAGTTTTCTTTATAATATAATAAAAACAGATTATCATTTTGTTTCTGCACCACAGTAACTGCTGATCATGCTTCAAATGTGAGAATATGATTTTTTTTAATCCTAAATTAAAAACTGGAGTTTGGACTGTTGGAGGTTTGTCTGCCTCTACAAAACACTTGACTGAATATTTACGTACACTCAGAGTTGTCATCAACACCTCCGTTCATTTAGGCGTTCTGAAGAACAGCTTTTCTGTTGTTATCTTTCATATCATTACAGTGTTTTCAACTGAGAGGTTGTCAGATGTATTTATTAAATTGTAGCACAGGAAGTCCTTCATAGAATATAAATTAACTTTTTTTTTTTTTTACTGAGACTTCTCCCCTAAGGACAAAGGAATTACGGTATATTTACAGGATCTGAGTGCAAGCAATCATTTAATACATTTATTTCATATTGGATCATTTATTAAATTGCATTTATGACATGAATTACCTCTCAGTTTGTTTCTAAATATAATAGTTTAACTTTCCAAATGGGAGCAACACCTTGTTGTTGCTTAAACACAGTGTAGAACTGAATTTTGCAGACATTCAAGATAAACTACAAACACCTGAAACTAACTCTCAGAGAGAACTTTGAGAGTTAAGGAAAAAAATTAGAGACACAAATCTCTGTTATAATCTGAGACATAAATATTAATCTTTTAGCGTCAATATTGTTTAAGATATAAATCAGCAGACGCAGTTTCTCTCATCACGACATTCAGGATGAGCACTCCTGCCGTGGCGCCGTTTCTGAAGACCAGAAGTTTGGTCACGATCAAGTTGCACGTCTGTATGATGACGAGGCTCCACACACATCAACATTTAATATAGAGTTAGATTTTAGATACAAACGTCCCTTGGAGGTCGGAGTGCAGTGTGGGAGGAGGGGTGGGGTGAGGGTATCTCCCTGGCTGCAGTGAATTGGTCACGTGTGAACATGCACTTAATACATAGACGTTAGGGGTGTAACAATACATCGATCTACATCGATTAAATGATTAACCATTCACCGAAAACATCAATTCATATTGTCATCTTTAAAATACACTTTTATTTTGAAATTCTCAAGGCATGTGTGTGTGTCACCATTTCCGTGCACGGCTGCGCTCTGCGGCCCCCTCAGCAACATGGCAGCCGAGGCAAAAAACACAGATGATGAAATTCAAATTCGCTCTCCTGCTGGATTTAAGTCAGTGGTGTGGAAATAGTTTGATTCCAACAGAAGAACAGCTCAACAGACAAAACTCATGCCGTGTACAACAGGTGCCAGTGTGAGTTCAAATACTCGGAAACAACAAATTTGGCCTTTCACCTGAAGAAGAAACACAGCATTGATAGCCATGTTAGCTCTGCCAGCGTTAACATGTCAGATCCCACGCCATCTTTGACTAGTGTCTTCCCACAAAAGCTGAACAACCATCTGAAAAGAGCAACGAGTATCACAGCTGCCATTTCATGTTTCATTCGTAAAGATGACAACACAGTGTTGTAGAAAATGACTGCTTTTGTCAACTACTGCATACTTTGGAGCCGAGATATATAATACAGTCAAGGCAGCACTTCAGTGAAACTTGTACGCCAAGACTGTACAATCAATTTATTCATTTATTTATATTTAAATGATATGGGCATTTGATGCTGCAATATATCGATCGCAGACTTGTGAATCGAATAGAATCAAAATCACATCATAACAGACTTTGTGATACTGAGAAAAATCGTACTGTCATACAAACAAATCAATATAATATTGTATTGTGGGAAAACTGGTGATTTACACCCCAAGTAGATGTAATAATTTATTACGTCTTCAACTTTAGTTAAGGTAGTGGCGTGTCAGCCTTGGAAATGGTTCAGAAACACTGATTGGTGCTCTCACCTGCAGTCTGTCTCCAGTGGTGAGCACTGCAAAAAATTTACTTGGCTAGTGCTAAACTGATAAACAGATGAAAATTAATTGGCGTAAGCTAATGCTAAAATGCTAACTATTATCATGCACTGCTGTCGCTGACACACACTGTAGAACCGTTTGTAATGTGACAATGTTGTAAGTGAACACAACACAAAACAGTTCATAAATTACAAATAGTGTTCATGTCCCATTCAGAGATGAGCTTTCAGAAATTAATCCGGTCCATCAGAACCAGAGAGGTGGAGCAGAACTCTGCTGTGCTGAAGAAGAGTGATACATTCAATGTGTGTTGGATGTCTCCCTCGTGTCATTTATTGTAAAGAATTAACTCATTTTGGAGCTTCTCTTTGTGGTTTACTTTTATAAATTAACTACATAGTTTCTGTGAGTCATCGTCAATATTCTATTGATAAAATCTGTCTGTATTAATGTTAATATGTGTGAAATGTGTGAGAGAGCCATGCCCCAGAGACAGTGTGAGCATTGCAAAGCATGCTGGGTAGGAATTGTGTGTGCAATGTTTCTGATCGTTAACGATGTTTCTGAAATGAAAATGGGTTTTTCATGTTATTTTCCTATTCGGGGGTACCCCGCCTCTCGCACAGTGTTAGCTGGACATGGACACCAGTGACCCCTGGGTAAAGATAATGGATGGATGGTTTGGTTTGGCATGTTCATGTCTCTGTTATTGGCTGTAATCTGACACCATGAGTCAGACTGTTTGTGGTAGATATGAGGGAGGAAAGGCACTATGAGGGTGGTGATATTACTGAGTGGTGCTTAGCTTTACTTAGCTCTGCATAACAGCATAGCATCGCTCTGTGTAAATCGCCATCCTCCTGTACGCTTTTAGTTTGAAGAACTGTCTTAAAAAATAGATTTGAATTTTCCAGATTTAAATTTAGCTCCAGTTAATTCTGCTAAAGATTTTCAAAGTTAGTGAAAACACTAATCTGCTAAACAGAAAGTGGGTTCTGCCATTAGTGGAACCATGTCATGCCTTAACAGATGGACTAACTAACAGAGAAGTCAGTAGTGTATAAAGCCTGTATAAAGAAATTTAACAGCAACTGCACAAGTTTGTTCTGCAGTCAGATCTTTGTCAAGAGCACAGCCAGAGACAACACTTATGGATATATCTCTACATTTAAAACAATATTTAAGAAAGTGCCTTATCAGACTTCTTCGGAAATTTATTTCCCTTTCCTCAGCAATGTCAACATAAAATCCCTTGAAGCACCAACAGAATTGGTTTTATCTTAATAAAATTTGTCATGAAACATGAAGATGAAACAAGGATGGCATAATCATTTTATTGTAGACAATGGCTTATAACAGTAAATTTTATATTTATGGTTCTAATTTTAGGCCCTAATTAGCAGATTGCAAATATAAATACGAACAAGACAGTAATTTATGCAAACATGCCAGTTTTTTTCTGGATATTAAAAAGGTGATTACAAAAATAAAATGTTTCACTTTAAACCTCCTAAAGGAGCACAATCACAGCTATTTACTTTAAATCAGGCTCAGTAAAGACATTTTTATTTTCACTTTTATTCTGTACCGTTTTAAAATTAGCAATGTTTTATTTAGCCATTTTCTTCGTATTCTTTAATTTTCTCACCACACTTTCTGGATCTGGATCTGTACAGCAATTTTGTTAACTCTTTTTAATGTGTGCTCATAAGTACCGTACAAACCGGATTCCAAAAAAGTTGGGAGTGGTACACTAAGCAAATTGTGAATAAAAACTGAATGCAATGATGTGGAGATGGCAAATAATATTTTATTCGTAATAAAACAGACACCAGATCAAAAGTTTAATCTAAGTAAATGTAACATTTTAAAGGAAAAATATGTTGATTCAAAATTTCACAGTGTCAAAAAATCCCAAAAAAGTTGGGACAAGTAGCAATAAGTGGCTGGAAAAAGGAAATTGAGCATATAACGAACAGCTGGAAG
>JARVGS010000760.1:40827324-40838438 GCA_031762315.1 Hypsolebias antenori | reverse complement strand
TTGTGGAACCAACTTCCAGTTTCTGTCCATGAGGCTGACACATTGTCCAGTTTTCAGACTGGGATTAAGACTTTCCTAGAGTTGTCTTGGTTTGCCTGAGTTGTCCCTTAGTGGACAAACTGACCACATTTGCTCTCTCTGCTGATGTCTTTGTTCTTCCTGTTCGTGTTTGTAATTATTTCCATCTTAACATGTTTTTTGTCGTTCCTCCTTTAGGAAGTTCACCTGGACCTGTCATTGTGTATCCATCTCTCATTCCTGTTCTCTCAAACCCGGTCAATCAAAGCTGATGTCCACTCATCCTGAGTCTGGTTCTGCTGGAGGTTTCTTCCTGTTAAAAGGGAGTTTTTCCATTTCCACTGTCTCCTTTGTGCTTGCTCAGGATGAGAGACTGTGATGAAGTGAAGACTCAACACAATCTGCTGCTTCCTTGGAAAGATAACTTTTACTAATTGACTTTTATATGTATGTGAACGTCTCTGTTCAGTGCCCTGAGACGACATCTGTTGTGACTTGGTGCTAAATAAACTGAAGTGTTTCATAATAAGAGCCTGAGCAGATCTCATTGGTTTCCCTGATCACTGAACACCTCCCGGATGTTCATTTGAAACACCTTGTTAACCAGAGTTGCTGTGCGTGCGTGCGTGCGTGCGTGCGTGCGTGCGTGCGTGCGTGAACCTGTGCCTCCAGTTGCTCTTCAGTCAGTGACATCATCTCATCGTACGTCATTGTGGAGAACAGGGCGGCGTATTTATGAAGACGAAGACTCTTCAGCCATGCAGGAACATCTGTGCAGGAGACAGCAGACCTCACTTGTGCTGAAATGCAGTCATTATTATTGTCCCAGAAAATTTACAACACACACCCCCCAACTACAATGTGCAAACCTGTTAAAATCTGTTAAAACTCTGCTCAGCTTCCTGCTGAACGTGTGTTTCATGACACTTGCACGGCTGAAGCAGCTGCAGTGTCATGATTAGACAGGTTTGTGTTGATTCACAGATTAAATGGACACCAGTTGCTGCTCTGTTCAGTTTAACAGGCATGAGGTGACAAGTAGTTCAATTAGAATAGAACCTTGTCATTGCACCTAAATACAGTACTGCACAACAAAATGTATAAATCAATTATAAAGAATGGTAAATAATTAAAAAAAAAAAAAACTATTTGTTCTGTTTATATCCGTTTTGTTTTCCTTTGCCTATTTTTCCAGACTTCAGAATGCAAGATCAAATGATAACTTTTTATCCATCCATCCATCCATCATCTTTACCCGCTTCTTCCTTTTAGGGTCGTGGGGGTCACTGGTGCCCATGTCCAGCAGTCACTGTGTGAGAGGCGGGGGACACCCTGGACAGGTCTCCAGTCCATCAAAGAGACACATAGAGACAAACAATCACTCGCATTCACACCTTGGGTCAATTTAGAGTCACCAATCAGTCCAACATGCATGTTTTTGTGTTTTTGGTCTGTGGGAGGAAACGAGTACTCGAAGAAAGCCCACGCATGCACTGAGAGAACATGCACACTCCACACAGAAAGGCCCAGACGGGGATTTGATCCAACAGCCTTCTCACTGAGAGGCGACAGCTCTACCAGCTGCACCACCGTGCCACCCTAGTTTTAACTCACAGGTGTAGATACAAATGACCAACATCTATCCTGTAGCCTCATACTCATATTTCTCCATCTTGAACATTTTCTCAAGAATTCACATTAAGATAAATCCTAATCTTGTGAAGGAAACAAGTTTAAAGATCACATCAAATTAATTGTTTAAGAAACACTGTTCCACAGCCTGATTATTTGCAAATAAGCATCACTTATTAGGGCAGATGACTTATGCTCTACTACTAAATAAATTAGCTAAAAACACTTGGGGGAAAGCAGCATGGCAGAGCAGTGATTAGAGCCGTTACCTCTTAGAAAGAAGGTTAGCAGATGGATAAATGTTAAACTTGTCTTTTTTAATAAGACAGATACTTGGTGGTCTGAGAATGACCTGTAACTGTTTTATAGACCTGTTGACCTCTCTTGACCTGATGGAGCTAAGACATAAGACTTTTCAGAAAAATATTAGCAGTAACCAACAGAACAACGGATCATGTTCTACTCACCCCTCATGCCACTCCCATCCTCATGGAAGGAGCTGCGATGCAAACCTGAACTCCCTCCTAAACCAGCATCATCCAGATGTTCACTGCCTCCACTGCCTGAGGAGGCGATGCTACTCTGTGGGGAGAGAGGAGCATGGTCTGGAGCTGGACCTCTTGCAGTCCGCAAATCCTCCTGGGACAGCCATACATGGCCCAGAGATTGGGTGTTGGGGCCACTGATTGGAGGGGTGAGGGACACCGAGCGCTTTAGGGGGCTGTGCTGCTGACTTACACTTCCACCTGTAAGAACTGCAAAACAAAAGGGGGATTGTAAGACACGGTGACTAAACAATTCTCACAGACACTTCTTTGATGCAACCCACTGTAACTGAGTGAACGTGTCCCTGTTGGAAGGATTCAAAGCCCTGCCAGGTACTGAAGTGAACACTATGCCTCCCACATTGCCCTCGATGTGTCCCAAGACCTCTGAAAGCTGCAGAAAATCAATGCAGAGCAATTATCCTTTGGGCAGCAGGGCAGAGTGGCTCACAGCAAGAAGGCCCTGGGTTCAATCCCCGGTTTGGACCTGGGGTCTTTCTGTGTGGAGTTTGCATGTTCTCTTCATGTTTCCTCCCACAGTACAAAAACATGTATGTCAGGCTGCCTTCAGGCCCAGGCTTCCCTTGGGAAAGATCTGTGATCTCAATGGGATTTGCCTGGATAAATAAAGGTTAATGAATAAAAAACATCCTCTGGGAGTCTGAGTGTGTGAAACTTCTTATACAGTTTCTTTTAAGAAGTCTACACACTAGTCCAGGCTCGTGTGCCGGTCCAAAGCCCAGGTAAATGTGAGGGTTGTGTCAGGAAGGGCATCAGACGTGAAACACGTTTGCCAAAACTATAATGCGAGTTCATCAAAGTGGAGTGAGACGGAGAGGGATGACTCATTGTGGCGACCCCTGAAGAGGGAAAAGCCAAAAGAAGAAGAAGAATGCAAAGTTAAAAAACATCCTGTTCCTTCTGTAAAATTATTCTACCATTCAGAGTAAAATAAAAAAATAATACTTTAAGGCATAGCCAAGCCTAAATGTTAAATTGACCTAATGCAAACATTTGGGATAAGTTATCTGTTGTATTTCTTTATTTCTAGTATCTTAGGTTTACAACATGTTTCTCTTTAATAAATAGTTGCAGCTTAGTGTTTCCATTTTGTATAAAAGCAATATGAAAAAATGCTCTGCATATTTAAGCACCATTTTACTTTTTACCTGTTAGAAACTGGAACAAACATGTTTGTTTAAATTCTTGCTGAATTCAGTTAAAACCCTTTATTCTTTTGGTTATTAAGACTCAAATAAATTCACAATACAACGATGAGTAAAAAAAAAAAAAAGTGTAGCAATCGAAACACAAACACAATCTAATTATTAAAATGAGCTCCAGCATCCTAGAGGCAGCTCGAGGGTGTAAACAGAATAAAAAGGTGCTCAGCCAAAGAGCTTTTTGTGTCGCCTCTCTGACGGGGTAAACTGCCACCAACACTCCAGCCTCTCCTCCTAGTCCTATATGTGGTCCTCTCACTGTTGGCGCTATGTATAGGACTTCATGGAGACCGTTTAAAATAGCTGCCCAGCTAACATTTCAAGTTCCAGTCCCTAAATATTAGCTATTTTCTCTAAATACAGTCTCCCACAAAGGCTGCCTTACAAGGGAAAGGACGGGTGGTATGTGCTGCTGTGGCTTGGACTAAAGCGGAGCATATGAGTGGGGGGTCATCTGGATGTTCTATCAGTAGGTTGTTGTGTTTGGACAATTATATTCCTGTAGTCAACACCACGACTGGATAAAATGTTGGACAGAAAAAAAAAAATCATTAAACGCTGGATATTTCCACCATAATTATTGGTTATACACTTTGTTTTAGAAAAAAAAAAAAAATCAGATTAGCAGAAAACCAAAACACTGATAACACACATTTATGCTTTTGTGAACCATCGAATGGCCATTTAGCTCGTAGTGAATTAAACTGTTCATTTTCGGTGGTGAAGAAATGTCGCTGACCACCACCAGTCCGGTGCTAGTGGTTAAGGTAACGCTACCTGCATGCATCAGTTGTGAAATCCTGAGGTCTTTGTGTGGGTCGAGGCTGCGAGCGCTCACACAATGCAAGAGGGTTTTTCTTGATGCTGTGAGCAAAGTTTTAAATGTGCCTTTATTTATAAACCCTCAGCTGTTTCTTTCATCTCAGAGGAAAAAAAAAAAGAGGAAAAATCCACTGAGCTCTTGCATTCATGTCTGGAAATATCCTGCTCTGACCATAGTTATGTTCAATTTCCACAGCCCTGCCCTCTGTGTGTTGTCTTTAAGAGAATGTGCTGCAGTCAGTGTGTAGTGTTGGGTCTGGCTCTGGAGACTTCCGTTTAATACTCTATAATTCAAGAACCTCTTTAAGGTCAAAAACCTTCAAGAGCCATTTGTTTTAGTGTAAAACACAATATATTTTGAAAACTATGTCATAGTCCCATTTTGTGCCTAACATAAGACCCTGCACGTGACAGACGTAACTCATGTGCAGCCATCCTGTTTGTTTTCTATGTGGAGATAAGGCTGATGAACAATAGCAGTGCCTTGATTAAACCAAAGCAAAAACCTCTATATGACACCAAATAATCTACAGCCAAAAAAGTATTCATCACTTTATGCTACTGTCAATAAAATTAAAGCAAAAAGATCTTCAATAGACATCAAGTTTATATATTTTTTAAAAAGCTGTAGGAAACAGGAATATTTTTAAAAGTCTGAAGCTTGTGTAGAAAAAAATTATCCTGATATGCTTCGAATCTTCTTTCGGCTGCTCTCTTCTTCAGGGGTCGCCACGGGGAACAAACTCACACAAAAACTTGGCGATTGTTTTTACACCAAATGTCCTTCCTGATGCACCCACTGCCCTCTGTGTGGAGCACATGGGAAATGGACTGTACTTACCTTTCTATCTGATCAAGATACTCAAAGCTCTTTACAACACAATCTGTGTCCTCTATTAAAGCCCCCAGTATACTCCCACGTACGTTCATCCGCGGACCTCCACAGGTCATGTCCGCGCAAAGCTCAATTTTTACGTGTGTGTACGCGGTATCGCACAATAAACTGCCCGGCGACAGACTGTTCTGTATGCAACGCTAATGTATTAAATTCCCCTTCTTCATCCCTGATCTGGCCTTTTCTTTTGTTTGTTTGTTTTTTATTGCCAAAAGGCAGTGATTGCTTCCTCATCCGTTGATGCCATGACTGAAATGGTGAGAAATTAAGGAAGTTGACGAGCGAATTAAAATCAGGTCCAGCATGACTGCGGGAGGTTCTGGAGATTTCCTGGTGGGGCGGTCTGATGTGTGGGCTGCAGGGCCAATGCTCCCTGTTATTTTAAAATTTTTAAAAACTTTTAATTAACAACAAATAAACAGAGAACACCGCTGTGGCTGGGGCTGCCAGCACTCACTTTTTTTTTGGACCTGTAAATCAATCCAGTAGGCGTGTCAGCAAATGACAAGTCGGCGACCTCAATTTGTCTCGAAGGTAAACACCCCTTGTCTGCAGAGCTGCTCTGCAGACACTCAGGGTGGACGCTCAAGCATCAAGTCTCAACCCTCTGCGGACAGTGCGCACAGTTTTCACGTGGCTGACAGGACGCGGGAGTATACTGGGGGCTTTACCCATTCATACAGCATCTACTTCCCACCCACATGTTGATGTTGACGGTCCAGGGAGTTGAACCGGTAACCTTCTGATCACAGGCCCACCTTCTCTGCGCTACCACTCGCCCTATCCTGATGTGCTTTGAATATTATGAGGAAAACCGTTCAGCTGTCCCTCGCTGGACATCGTGGGTTAAGTGTTTGTTATGTCCATATAAGTGGACTGACAATACCCAGCCAACACTGCCATGTTCTTTGTGGTCTTCTACGTTGATGCAACACAAAGCAGAAGTTCCACTTTCTTGGTAATCCACAAAAAAACTATTTGCTTATTGTTCTTGTACATTCTCATCTTTTTCTCCTTATTGTCCTTACAGTTTGTTCCCAACATATAAGCATTGTGCACATCGTCGCCCCAGTTTCTTTAATGCATTTTCATGGCAGCATGATGACACCATATACACCCTTGGCATGGTTATCAGAGCTTTTTAGGTCATTTTCTGCATTTTCATGTGAACACAGACATTTATAGAAATAGCGCCAAGTTTACAAGAAAATTATTAGAAACTACAAATGAAAAAACTGTTTTGGGGGAAACAACTATTTCCATGTGAATAAGGTCTGCTTGACTAGATTACTTAGACAAAGGTACCACATACGGCACATTAAACACCCATTGACAAACTTATACAGCAATCTAACGCAACGGGCCGGACAAGCAAAGACCTTGTTTAAACTGTAACCTTCATTTGTGACCTTGAAGCTGCGGTTATGAAAAGTCCATGAAAGAGAGAGATCTAAAACTAAGAGATCTAATTCTAGCAGCAGTATATAACCAGGTAATCACAGAATTTGTATAATATTAGTGTACTATTTATATTTTGTGGTTGTGATAGCTCTGCAAACTTTATGTTTGTGTGATGGTTGTTGCTAAACTTACACATTTTAAGGAAGCTGAAACAGTAAATGGTAAATGGACTGTACTTATTTAGCACCTTTATATCTTATCAAGACACTCAAAGCTCTTTACAACACAATCTGTGCCTCATGTACCCATTCATACAGCATCTACTAGATCTATACAAAGCTAATTGAACAAATCATTCTAAAGAGGCTAATCAGTGCTTTGAGATCACATTCATACATCGATGGGACACACATCAGAGGCAACGAGGGCTTCAGCGTCTTGCCCTGAGACACTTCGACATGTGACTACTGGTGGATTCGAACCCCCAACCCTTGCATTGGAGGACAACTGCTCTAACCACTCAGCCACAGCCACCCAGTACAATAAATCAACTGGATACTTACTAGTATTATTTCCCCCACTAGTTCCAACGGTGTTGATGGTTGCTGGTACAGAGGACGATGGGTACAGCAGGAGGTGTCCGTTCTCACAGCCCTGCTGCTGATGCCAGCCTCCGCCAACTCCTGAATCCCGTGAATTTTGCCACCCGTTGAGACGGTCATCTGAACCGTAGCGCTGGTGATGATGAAGGTTGTACAGGTTGCCTGAAGAAGAAGTGTTTGTGGATCCTGATGAGGTGAGAGTGGACGGAGGTGTTGACTGGTGATGGTGGGGCCCAGCAGGAGGAGGTCTTTCCAGTGAATCTCCCCAAGCAGCGGCCCTCTCCTCCAGGTGGTTAAGCCAAAGAGCCAGAGCAGCACGATCTTCCAGAGAGGTGGCAGGGTGGATGAGAGCGTAGGATAGGAGCTGGCGAGACTCCTCCAGGTGGTGGCCGTGCTCAATGGTATGGGCCAGGATGCGTGGCAGCAGACGCATGTACTCGCCCTTGGCTTCAGTGTTGCCTGGTTTGAGCAGTGGGAGGTGTGTAAGGACCAATGAGATGACGCGCTCCTTGGGTTCACCTTGCCACTGACTGATGAGAACTGAAAAAAGAAAAATACAACACATTGAGTTTACACAACAAGAAATGGACAATATCTACAAAGTTCAGGGAATTCATGTCAAGCCTCAGCTGTGGTATGACTGCATGAAGTCAAAAGGTCTGGGCTCTCCAAATGAAAACCCAGAGCCAGCAGAAACTGGAGGGGCTCCTGCTGTGTCTTCATCATGTTAGTGTGTAGAAAAAATAATGTCTACAAGTGCCAGCTCTGCTGTTTTATTCTACACAATGCTACAGCATAAAACACAGCCTGAGTATTAACATTATACAACAAGGCAACAAACAGGTGAACTTCTGTAGAAAGTCACAACATATTTTTATATTTTTCCATATCCAACAAGGTTCATTCTAAATGGTATGTAGAGTCACATCTCACTTTTAAACTAACACATTAAGTAAACGGTTTTGATTGTGTGTGATTTTATTAGAAAAGTAAGTTTCATATCTCAGAAACTAGTCATTCAGAAAACTTTTCAATAATAAATTGGTACAAGTGCCTTCAGCAAACAGACTAATCTCTCACTGATTGAAAAAAACCTGCATAATTTGCTAAATTATTGTCTGTATTGTAGATGATTAAATTATTATAATATTAAGTATTGTGAGTTTCTCAGTTTGCAGCAGCACATTTAGTGACAGTGGAGGAGGATATCATTGACCTCTTAGAAGCCACTCATTTTATTTCAACTATTCATATATCCACAGCTCATTCAGGACATTCCTGCTCATCCTGACTTTCGATATTTGTACAATTTTACATTTAGAAATATTTAGCTTGGTCGGCCTTGTTCTCCTCATAAAAAACAAATAGAGCTCTCCACATCCTTTAAACTCTGTACTGTTTAAAACCTTCTTAAAAACCTTTAAAACCTTTCTTCTTCCTTCAGCTCATTTCAGCTTCTTGATGTTCATTTCAGCTTTTTTGTTCTTTTGTCCCCTTCCACTACTTATAGCTAATTACAGCTTTTTGTGGCCCTTTAATCCATTTTCTTTTCAGCTACTTTTGAGATGTTTCTAATAATTTTAGGCTTTTTTTCTTTCTCTCCAATTTCTGCATTTTTGTGCTTCTTTCTAATCATTTAAACTTTATACGCTTTTTCCCCCAACTTTTTTCTTCCTTTTCAGCAATTTTTTGCTGATTTTTGCTTTTTACTGTCAGTTTAGATTTGTTTTTGCCTTTTTTTTTCCAATTCATCTCAGCCTCTGCCTATTTCAACTTATTCTACTAATTTCTGCTACATTTCTACTCTAATCAGCTTTTTCTACACATTTCTGCTGTTTTTTTGTTGTTGTTGTTGTTTGTTTTGTTTTTTTTCTGCTTTCTGCTTTTATTTTCCTGCTATCAGCGATGTCTGTCCATCCATCCAACCCCATCCATCCAGCCATCATCTTTACCAGCTTCTTCCTTTTCAGCTTTTCAGATTCAACTCCCTCTAACAGTCCAGCGATGAAATCTTTTCAGCTGGTTTTAACTTCTTCAGCAGCTATCAGCTAAAATCATTCAGCAATAAGCATTCACACAGCATGTTGACAGGAAATTACATTTCTCTTGTTTAAATTAGTAAACACCCTCAAAATTAAAGGACCAGCATTCCTTGAAGAGATGAATATCATTTTCATCACCTTTCATGCCAGAGTTTTAAACTAAAAACACCTTATTCTGAGAAATGACAGAGTTCTAGTGGTTTTGGTCAAACCTTGAAAATAACATTTTCCACAAGCTCCAACAATACCACAAAATCCTTTGCAATGTGTCAGCGCTCAGTGTATTTTGTAGATGTTGCAGATGCAAGTTTAACAACTATTTCCTGCAAGTTTTAATAAAATGAATCCACTGGCTCGAGATATTTTGCTAACATACACGCACAAACATGAGCTAAACCATTACTGCCCACCTTTTGACAAGAAGAAATACCTAAAAACAGAAAAACACCTACATGAGACCTGAAAGCTGCTCATGAAACCTTTTTGTTCTGTACACAACCTGGAGGCCACAGAACTGTTGTTGAAAGCAGTAGGCCAAAAGAAGTTCATTCCTTTTGTCTTGGACCACAGCTAGTTCTCAACAGCTTAAGCCAACTGCCTTAGACAGTAACACAAATAAATACAGGACATTTCAGGAAACAGGCAGGCTTCATATCCTGCTTACGTGTGGTATAAATACGATTTGAGGGGAATTTTGTTGTCTATGATACTGCTCCCACCTCTGAAATTACTATCTCACTGGGTTGGACTCTTGGAGACTAATGGGCGACTCAAAACTGAGAAAATATGCATATTTTCAGTTGCAGTCTTACTAAATTCTGTGTGTTTGCAACCAGGAGGACAAGTGAACTGTGTGAGGTCAACCTTTGAAAATTGAGTGCTTTTCAGCACACAGCATACACAACATCAACAAGCGGTACACCGATGTCTTCTGTTGCTGAGAGATTTGTTTTGGTGCGAGATATTCATGTGGGTAGGAGTTACATGGTGGAAGAACAGAGGTTTGTTTTCCTTGTTCAACACAGCACAGACTGACAAATCCTGGTGAGTGGAGGGAACTATTTTTATCTACGACCAGGTACAATGGAGGAGACAGTGGGTGACCAATGGTGGCCACCACAGGATAATTTTTGGCCACCCCAACAGCCACCCCAATCTTGAACAGCTTGAAACTAAGACTCATAAATCCCTAACCAGGAAAATCACTAAGAAAAAAAATCATTGTAATGCCACTTTAATTGGTGATATGTGACTATCTGTGCTGCTGATCATTCATGCTGCTGATCTCTTGCCTTTAAGCTGCTGTGTTCATACCTATCTGCTCACTACAGACTCATGTTGGGGCTGCTGTTTAATATACCATAAAAAACATCCAGATGAATGGACTGAACACTGTTGGATTTGTACCTGGATTATTGAACATGAACTTTGGTGTTTTGAACTATTTTGGCATGACTGTCTCAGAGGAGATGACGGAGGAGAGGGCAGGCCTCGGAGGCCACCTTAGCACCAGCAAACTTTTTTTTTTCACTAAGGAGAATGCTGTTTGTGGGAATCAGTTTTGTTTGGTGGCTCCTCTGACTGAAGAAGCCCTTTGAATGAAAGACGAAACGTTTCAGAAAAAAAAAAACATCTGGATGACAAAACTGAACATTGCTGTCTTTTTACAAACCGGATTCCAAAAAAGTTGGGACACTAAACAAATTGTGAATAAAAACAGAATGCAATGATGTGAAGGTGCCAACATCCAATATTTTATTCAGAATAGAACACAAATCACAGATCAAAAGGTTTAATCTGAGAGAATGTATCATTTTAAAGGAAAAATATGTTGTTTCAAAATTTCACAGTGTCAATAAATCCCCAAAAAGTTGGGACAAGTAGCAATAAGTGGCTGGAAAAAGGAAATTGAGCATATAACAAACAGCTGGAAG